>CAEGAE010074104.1:0-19360 GCA_903067095.1 Girardinus metallicus
TAGCTGGAGATGGGCACCAGCAACCCTCCCGACCCCATTAAGGGACGAAGGGTGAACAGAAAATGGATGGATGGATGGAATGTAGGCGAGAGATTACAGAAAATTTGGATGGCAACTAAAATGAATGCTGTTTTCATTATTTGGTTGTCTTCAGGTATATTATTCCGGAAATATCACAATGACATTTCATGTTAACAAGCCGTGTTCATCTTTTAATTTCAAGCTAGCTGTGTAATATGTAGCCAGCGGCTCTTCTCATTCATTCTGAACAGTGTGTGAAGTATCCTAAAATCCTGGTTTCGTCCATTTCCTCTATAAAATCTGAATACTTGGTCATCTGAACCATGGAGCAAAGCGTTATGTCTTCCCTGGCGTGTGTTTGTGGTTTTCCCCAACTCCGTTCACCCAGAAGCAAGGAGAAAAAGAGAAGCCTCTTTGTTTTTTCAGCAAACGGCTGATCGGAGCTCACATCTGGTCCTCGGTGGGATTTTCTGTTTTACACCTGTTGCACGATGAGTCGAAGCTAAATCATAGTCACAGAGGCATCTTTCTTTTTGCCTGTGATGGCAGGAAGAACGGAGGTAGTCGTTTTGTGGCATAAAAATGTGGTTGAGTCTAGAAGGAAGCATGGTAGCCAAAATCTGCCCTATTATTCACTGCCACATGGTGAGGCGTCATCATGAGTCACTTCAGGAAACTACACAGGCTGGTAGCTGGAGGTGGGCTCTCTTTGTTGCTCTCAGAGTGGCGGGAATCATTTGGGGTGGAGACCTGGCAGGCTGACGACAAAAGACGTCAGACCTTTTTATCCTCCGCCTCACTTTGGCACGAATTAAAATCTTTTCACCTTCCACTGTTTTCAGTCTTCTACAGATGTTTGCACTATTCAAAAGCGCCTTGTAAATGACTGTTTTCTTGTCTTGTTATTGTTTCCTGTTCTCCATTGGATTTTTATATAACAGGGATAAAAATCTCAGGGGTTCACATGATTGAAATCACTAACTGTTAGCATTATTTGGGTCCAAACAGCAAAACATAGCAGGAGGTATGTTTCAGGTATGAGTAATCAGGAGGAAGTACGCGCTTTGTTAGCTTGCTGAAGCATTGCTGCGTCTTAAGTTCAAGGAAGTTTCCTCATGGCTTTTCTTAGTGACTCAGCTATCAGCTTTTTATTGGCTGGTACTAATTTCCACTTTTATTGAAAGTGGTTGTTCTTTTTTGAAGGCTTGTGACAAATACAAACTCATTCGCGTGAACTCTTGTTTTATACGAACAATTGATAACAAGCATTGGTCATTAAAAGACAAATTGTGTTGCATATGCTTTGATCAAGTGTAATGGTTTTGAATCCAACAGGAAAAAAGGGGTTACAGTGATCACATTTTATGCTTTAAAGCCATAACTTCTATCTGATTCTTCATAAAGCTGAACACAAAGTGCATCAAAAGAGATGCTGATTCGTGATGCACTTCATGAACAAAACATTAGTTTCCAGTATTTGACCTGCTGATGTTCAGTTCGAGCCAAATCATGGAAAACGGATTAATTTTAATCTCTGTCCAGTTGTTGGGCGTATATCTGCTAGAGCTTGGTAAGTAAACTTGCAATGCCGTGTTAGAAAACATGCATCGTCTTGACTCTTTTCTTTCTTTTCCTTCTGGACAATGAATTAATGACACTTTATTGCTGTCACAATGGTTTCAAATGTTTTTCAGTTTTTTTTCTTGCAGTTTAAAAAGAAGCGTTGCCACTTGTAGCCTAAAACACAGTTGATTTAGAGTTTGATCGTGCTTCATTTCAATGTCACACTCGCATGGTTCACCAACAAGACTGATTTATTCTTTATGGCCCATGAAAGCGACACGAGGAACAAACATTGTCTACCGTCTCAAAAGGATTTAAATATTAATAAGTTAGTTGTTGCATGTCCACAACAAATAAAAAAATACTAGACTGGTGGTTTCCAGTGAGATGATGCTCGTTTGAAGCTGCAGTAATGAGAAAACTTGACATTTGCAGTTTCTCAAGCTCGTCTCAACTCTGTAATGTTGGGTAACTTTTAACCGCGCCTTCCCTAGTGTTCAAGCTTGGGTAGAGACCCGCAGCATCATGAATCCCCCAGCGTACCTGACAGTCGGCATTTATCTGTGTTTCCCTGATAGCTCATCCGATCAAAACACATTTCCAGTTTCGGTCTGTTTACTGTTTGGCAAACCGTCAGATCTCTAAGTCAGCCAGCTGAAATGTAGATAGTTGGAGAACTGGTGTTCTCAAGATGGCAGTACTGATATGTTTCCATTACTAATCGAACTTGATAGTAAGCATGCAAGTATGAAATCTCAACCATCTGTGGATAGAGCGTGCAAAGTGTGTGCCGCTTGCAGTGCGCCTCAGTATTTGGGAGCTTTTACTGCAATAAAAATGTTCACTTGTTTTGCCTGTTAAGAGAAATGAGCTTTTGTGGCACACAGTATCCACATTTTGTGAATATTTTCTCTCTGTTTCTTACTTTTAAAGCTTAGCGACTCCAATTTGATATTAGGAGAAAGATTATTAGAAGATATAAGGACATGGTTTAATATATATTTTCAAGTCTTCCTGCTTCGAGATGTTATTATTTATATTTAATAGAAGTGAAGGAAATGTCATGTGACAGGAGCTGCTGTTAAATGCGTTTCCAGAGAAACATTTGCACCTTTATCAATTTTTAACGCCAGTGAGTTTACTGTTTTGAAGTCTTTTCCACTCAGCAGTAGCATCCACCCAGAAGAATGTGGTTATCAATGTGACCTGGTTGCACTTTTTCGCTGGTCAGACGGTAATAGTTAGTCATATTTCCAACAGGATCCACACAGCTGGTTCTGATTCTTTTCACCAGTGGGTTTTTCTTTGTCCATCTGTAAAGCTCTTTATGCATCATTATCAGGAGGGTCAATGGTTTACTGTAATCCTGTTTCAGTGAATAATGCATGAAGACCATTTTATAGACATACTTAATTAATAATTATTTAAAGGGCAGCTGAATGTGTACAAATATCACATGTGGTTGTTGTTCTTTTGAGGCTGTAATTAATGTTTTATGACCTGATAAGGAGGACAATGCTTGCTTTTCTTTATTGTCCTGATATGAAACCTTTGATTTGGTTGCAGATAGCTGAACTCTAAGATTAGAAAAGCCCAGCAGACGTTTTGTCCAAGGTATTGTTGTAGTATTTATTCTCATACTTATTTGAACTCAGCTGGGATTATATAGATGAAATATTGTTTAAGCCTATTTCTGAAAGTGCTCTTGTTACATAGTTTTGGTGTGTTATTGACTACTGAGATTCATTTCCTCCTATTACTTCTGAGAAAATCGTTCAGGTTTAAATCTGTCCTGATGAAATGGCATAGCTATGCGTGTGTGTGAGTGTGTTTCCGCACTTCTGTGTGTGTGTTTAGCTTCCATAAGCACAAGGAAATGACCTCCAGAAGGATGTTCTATTCCCCTGATCATATGACCAGCATCAAACTATTCCTCAGTCTGGTAATAAAGGTGACTCTGTTAGAGATGGCATACAGTGAGGAACATGAACTCTTGTCCTTTTAAACTCCTTCAACATCTACGGCTCCTAGACTTCAGCGTTGGGTTTTCCTTTAATTGCATTTTTTTTTTATATCAGCGTGAACTGACTGAATATTAAAATTGTAAACGAGAACAGAGCTTTAGTTTGAACCTGGCACATTTTTGTGCCAGTTCTGAATGTCACAGAGAGGACAGACAGTAAATGTGTGAAAGTGCACCACTGCGCAGACTGCAAAGTGCTGTGTTTCTGCTGGGCACCGCTCCAGTACTGGCCAACCTTTGCCAATTGGCTCATGAGCATGGTGCGCTGTGAGAGAGACATACCAGGAGCATGGCCTTAGCGGTATGTTTTAAACTGGGCCCTGTTGTTGTTGTTGTTGTTGTCTATGATGCTGCCTGCTATGATAAGGTTTGGCTGGCTGAGCGGAGCAGAGAGATTAGATGCTTGTGGTGACAACCAGAGCGAGCATGGACGTTTTATTTCATAAACATTTTCTTCAAAAACCAGAAGTTCCTGCAGCTTTTCCTGGACAGAGTCCCAGACTTTTCTAGACTTAAGTTTCCAGAGTCCTAAGTCAAAGTCTGGGCCATTATTGGAGTAAAACAAAATATTACATGACGAATTTTTAGATAATTTCTTCAGTTCAGGAAGAGTTTAGACAAGAACATGGAGATGATTAAAATTAGAATGAATGACAAATGGAAGAGTGGGTTTGTGCAGAGTTTATGCACATTTGATAGACAACGACTTGAGTCATTGAGGGATGTATTGAGGAGCATTTGAACTGAAGGATTGACGGATCGATGGATGATGCATGGGTGGTCCGATTGTTGGATTAGTGACGGATGGATAGATTTTGAGATTCTTTATTTTAAATGTATTTTAAATCATGTTTATTACGTTAACAGTAGAACCAAGAACAAACTCTTGAGAATACAATTTGTTCTTTATAGCTTTTTTTTATATATATATTTGTACCTGGAAAATGTTTGAATCAGATTTCACATTTTCTCAGTTGTTTCAGACTGTGTAGAATTTTTCCAAACCACAAAGTTTGAGTCAAAGCAACCACACCTATACCAGAACTAGGTGGAGCTGAACTTAATGGCGTTCCTATTGTGTCTCTAAGTTTGTTTTTTCACATAAATTACTACATTTTATGAAGATTTTAAAGGAGAAACATGATGGGTAAAAAAAGACAATTGCTCTCCCACCACGTCAAAAACTGATGTGTGTGTATTTCAAAGCTGACTGAACAGCAGTTACTGCTGGGTAGACATGTAATTATTGGTAAATTTGATAATAGATGTGTACATTTGACATTTCTTCTTGGTTCTGTTCAATTACCAGTAAACATGACAGAAGCAGGTCTGTAATTAACCGTTACATAATGGCAGCCATTGCATCTCTTCCGATTCTGCTGAAAGATGTTTTCTATTTCTTCGGAAAATAATCTCCTACGGGTGTTTTGGATTTAAAACTGAGCCTACACACAAACACAATGAAGCTTTCAGTTCTTTTAAAACATTTTGGAGACAGATGATAAGATGGCTATCAACATGGGAGAACCCAAGATAGCTCCTGGGTTCTCCAGAAATGTCTTTGTTGCAGAAGTAAAGCTGTTTTCTCATCCCACATTCTGTGTATGCCTTTCCCAGACAGTGGTTCCTAAGTCCTGTTGCAGCGGTTCCTGATTCTTAATGGGTTAATTGTGCGTTAGCTGCATTCATATATAGGACTCTGTGTGTGTAGTCAGGACCAGTCAGATGCACATTGTTACTCCAGTTAACTACATGAACTTTGACATTAATGAGGTTTAAGTTTGCTTATGTATTTATATTCCTGAATCTTGCAGGATCCAAGTGTTTGTGTTTTTAATTGAAGACTGATGCATTGTGTTTTTTTTTTGTTTTTTCTTTGCACCATCACTCTGGTTTAGTTCTTTCCCCTTAATGGTCCAAACACTTTTCAATCAATTCATAAAAATGCTCAAAAAATAGTGAATTACGGCAATAACACAATGTTTCTGGGATTTTAGTTTAAATCAAATTAACAAATCCATTAACTTTTTGTCTCTGGTATAGTCCATAACTGTGATTTGATCTGAAGAATAGGAACTTCTTTGTGTCAGTAGGTAACTTCTCATGAGAGCTGAGAAAAATCACATGCGGCGTTCCCCAGGGCTCCATCTTTGAGTCCCTCCTAATATTAACATTCTCCTTCTAGCTTATAAGTAGTAAGATTAGCTGTTGTAGCTCTGCAGATGATACTCAGCTCTATATTATGTCACCAGGTGGCTCTGAACCCATTCAAGCATTGAACAGATGCTTAGAGCAAATCAATGAGTGGATGAGTCACAAAGTTCTTCAGATGACAAAATGGTTCTATCTTTAGTCGCATCAATTACTGCAACAGTGTCTTCACAAGTCTGTCCAACAAATCAAACCGCTGCAGCTGATCCAGAACGCTGCTGCTTGAGTTCTGACTAAAACCAGGAAGATGGAACACATCACACCAGTTTTAAAGTCCCTACACCCCTCCCTGTCGCTCAGACAATAAACTTTATATTACTTAAGTCATTGAACGGCTTAGCAACACAATACATTAAAGACCTGTTGTTAGTGTATCAACCTTCCAAACATCTCAAGTGTTCTGGTTCTGGTCTTCTCTGCTATCCCAGAACCAAACATGGAGAATCAGCATTCAGTTCACTCGCCTGAAATATATTTATAAACCAAATTTACCTTCCTTTAGTTCTTTGCAATTGCAAAATTGTAGATGACTGTGTTGAAGTGAGGTTAAAACATGCATGCGCCCCGTCACATTGAGTGTTATTTTAGCTAGGATGGTGCAAACAGGATAAAAACAATAAAAAGCGAGCCAGGTGGGGTGCTTCATGAGGAGTTTGTGGTCACATCGCTGAGGAAGAAACAGACAGAAATCACATGCAGGACCAAACATCGCTCCATAATTGTTCAGGAGTTTACGTCGAAGTGCCAGGGATGGTCACGAGCGTGACCATGTGTGGAATGTGAATGTAAAGCTGCACAACAAGGGTTGGGTTGAAGACTCTAGGGTGTGAGAGGCTGGAGGAGGAGATGCAGAGTGGGCCAGGTCTAGTGCTTAGTTGGGTGTTAACCTAGCAAACCTCTCTGTGGTATAAATGAGGCGTGCGGGGCTTATTCAGCCGTTGTGTTAGTTGATGAGAGGCGGCTGGAGTCTCCAGTCTGTGTTTAAAGGCTGCTGGTCAGTAAGTCTCTTTTGTTTCAGGGTACTTTGTCATGTTTTGTTATTCAGAGAGTGTAGAGAAATGTGTTGAGATATTCTGAATTGTGACTTTTGCTATCGTTACCTAACTTTATCCACAAGCGGTAAGCTTTCTGTGAACTGTTGACTTTGTTTGACCACCTTCTGCTGTTGCGGCTGCATAATGACTGAAATGTTTCCAATTAGGAAGTAGAGTTGTTGCCACATCTGTTTCTTAAGATTTGTAATGCTCTGCCAACTCAGCTGGCCAGAAGCCACATCGATTTCTGCTGAAAAGTTAATCTGCTGGTTTCATCGAAAAACAAGACTCCACAATCGTTTGATAGGCTGATGTCAGCTCTTCTTCTTTCTCCTGATGTCTGTTTGAGCAGCCTGTGCCAGTTTGCTGCCAAGTTTTAGTTCTTGCTTCCATAAATAATGTCGCTGCCTGGAAAATAACAATTTGTGAATTAATTAACCTACAGCAGAGGCTTGGGAGCCAGTATGTAAATATAATTAGTTACCAGATGGGGTTAAAAAAGCAGCTGTGAACATTTAAAATAAACAGCATTGCCCCCAAAACACCAAATCCAAACAAATGGAGATATTACAAATATACAGTGATCAGAATTTTTGTTACTTATTCAAGGTTTCCCCAAGAAAACTTGCTAAACATCCAGTGGCCCGTTGTGTTTTTGAGTTAAAAAATGTTTAAAGTTGACAGGAAGTTTGAAAATATCACTCGATAATTATGTGTTATTGAGAGATTAGATGATTAACACCCGAACACCAACTAATAGCCTTAATAAATGCAAACATTTTTAAAACACTTAAATAAATAAGCAATGCAAAGCCTGGTGGCCCGCCAGGCTTATAATACACTGAGGGAAACCCTGTTATTGTAAAATATTAATATTCAGTATGAACCAGATCAGTTCATCTATTTACCTGAAGAAAGAAGAGATTCTGCTGACTGTGAAAAATATCCGTTTTAGCTCGCTGATGTTTTTTTTTCCCTGTTCATTTCAGACCTGGTGCCCCCCGATCAAAGACTGAACACAAACCAGAGACAGACTGAAAACCATGACGGCCATCAACGCACCTCAGGACAGGTGAGACACGTTACTGTAAACCAGAGTTGACATTTGTCTGTCGACAACCAGGCCTGGGTGAAATCAGTTTGTTGATCTACAGATGGATGGCTTCACTGATGAACTCTCATGTGGATTTCCTTTCCCAGATACCACGCAGTATGGATTATTTTCTTCATCCTGGGCTTGGGAACACTTTTACCGTGGAATTTCTTCATGACAGCAACAATGGTAAGATGTTTCTTCATCTTACCAAAGAGCCTGTTGTGATAGTAAAAGTTTTACTCCACAACCTAAACTAACTTTATTAATCAGCGTATCTGAAATAATCCAGTTAGGTGGATTTAAAAATGTAAATTATTTTTATGAGCAAAAAGAAATGCTGACTTTGCTAAACATAAGACTAATTTAAGAAAATGACAAAAAGTCTGGAATTTTATATTGAAATAGTTTCTCCTTATGGCAGCCTGATTGCCTCACATAATATTTATTTTCAGTACTTCCACATTTCTCCATGTTTAATTCACATATATGAATGTGATTTAATGCAATTATGTGCAAGGTACCAAAAGGAACTAGTGCGTCTTTCAGTTGTTTTCTCTGTAAATCGTGTGAGTAAAACATAAGACCAGTTTGTAGTTTTCTCCAAGTCAAGTATTGAACACAAGGACCACATTTTTATTTTTTCCCATTTGTAAACTCTACATCTGGCGGAAAAGTACCGCTGGGCATCACCCTGAACAAACCATCCCCACAATGAAACATGGTGGTAGAAGCATCATGCTGTGGGAACCGTTTTCTTCAGCCACGATCAACGAGCTGGTCAGAGTTAATGGGAAATGGTTTATCTTGCAGCAGGACGCATCTTCGATTTGAGGGATTGAAGAGTTTGAAAACTGAAGTTTTACAGATTCTCTCCATTTAATCTGACTGAGTTTTAGCTTCTTTAACAAAAAAACAAATGGCCAAAAAAGTCAGTCTAGATGTGCAAAGAGACAAACCCCAAAAAACATTTTATTAATTTGTGTTGAGGAAGTTTAGGGGACGTAAATAGTTTTGCTAGATGCATCAGTGTGATTTATGTACTTTCGTGAATGAAAAGCGTCCCTGTCATTTCCCTCCACATGGCACCAACCTGTGACTCCATTCTGCTCTGTGGCAGAGGGAGAACTGCACTAAATGCATCTGCTCTCCTCTCTGCTCTCCTTCAGTACTTCACAAGCCGACTGAAAGATCCAATAACCGAACACAACAATGTGACTTCAGAACGCAACATGCTGGAGTCAAAGTTCAACAACGTCATGACGCTGTGCGCCATGGTGCCTCTGCTCATTTTCACCTGCCTCAACTCCTTCATACACCAAAGGTAAGGCTCGTCTTCTTTACCACACAGGGTCAAACATGCTCAGCCACGGTTTGAAAATGTCTGTAATAACTGTTGGATCTACCGGATGTTTTTTTTTTTAACTTTTTAAAGTAGATGCTCCTTTGCTATATTTACTGAAGGAGAGATTATGCAACATGAGACCCGGCAAAGCATCGGTTTTATCCTCTCATAAGGGATGTGTGTCTTTGTGTCAGCTTTGCTTTAATTTGACTTCAGTAAATGTTTCCCTGAACAAACACAGCCAAGAATGATATTTATGTTTCCCACTTCCCTCTTTTCGCCTTGGATTTTCTCTTGTCTTTTTTTTACACCTACTTTATTTTGATTTCCTTCCACTTACCGCCACAGAAGAAAAGCTGGGACATTGTGACTTTCTAGCACTTCATTTATTCTAAAACTTATTTTGTTAGAACCATGGTCAGAAAGCAGGTGAATGATTTTCCCTCACTTTCTGTGTCGTTCTGTTCTGTTTCAGAATCCCTCAGAAGCTGCGCATCTCAGGCAGCTTGGCTGTCATCTTCCTAGTTTTCATGCTGACGGCTATAATGGTCAAAGTGGGCATAGAGCCTGTTCCCTTCTTCACCCTCACTATGATTAAGATTGTCTGCATCAACTGTAAGTGGTTTTGTTGCGTCTGAAGTTTTAAAATAATAAACACTCTGTGGAGTCGCCCACAGAACACTTTCCTGTTTTGTAACACATGTTGTTACATGTATCTAAGCATGAGAAAATTAAGACGATTGTGTGGAAGATTGCGTCCTTTCATGTCTTTAAATGCTGAGTTTAGCTTTTGATACAATCCTCGTCTAAATGGAGCATGAACACTGGGATCGATAGTGTGGATCTGCAGCCTTCCTCCATGTCAAAACTGACAGTTTTACTTTTGTTGCTCATAATCCTGTATTTATTTGATTTGATTTATTTTTCCTATGCCACTGAAATGAAAGGCAAGTATGCAGTAGTACGACAGAAGCACTGCCAGTGGTCACAAAAGCAAAAAATAAATAAAATAAATACTAAACTACTGGAGCTCAATAATCAGGTTATAGGTAAAGACAAACAGGAAGGGCTTTGAGTTTTAGCTCACTGACACATTTTCATATGTATAGATTACTTAACTAAACATTTCTTAAAACGTTTTGGAACTTACATTTACTTTGAAGACAACAATATATAGATGGGATTTATGAAGGTTGAGAATTCTCGCCAACTTTGACCCCATGATCCAATATCTGTTAAATGCAGTAAAAGCTGCTGTAATAAACTGATTATTTTCAGTGCTGCCTATTTGTGTCTCATTAGCACAGTGGTATGGATAGTAATGTACAAAATGTGTTTTTTAATATGTTCCTTTAGGTTTCCAATGGATAATATGCACAACATTAGCAAATACTGTTAAACTGAGGGAAACATGACTACCAGCCAGTGGAGCGCAGCATTAAACCTTGGCCTAGTTACAGCACATCACAACCTTATATAAATGGTGAAGCTCCTCTTTCGGACTGAATTAGACTTGTCTTCTTCCAGGTCCATTTCACATTAGGAATTTTATAGCGATGGGAAAACCACCAAGCGCATGCAGCACATATCATAGCTTCACGCTGAGATTCTCAACACAGTCTCTCTTCCCGCTGTGTTTGTTTATTTGCAACAAGTCACAGCACAGCGGGGTTAAGCTCATCCGCTTTCTTCTCGCCATTGGATCGGTTCTGACTCGCATGTTCTCATGCACGAGGAGCCCCATGTGTTTTTATTTTTTTCTTTAAAGGAGAAGGTGGTGACCCTTAGAGCTTTGATATTCCTGCTCATGATTTCTGCATCCAGCTCAGACATATCATTCTGTAGTTAAGGAAGTCATTTCTGTAGTAATGGTTTAGTTTCTCTTCTTGTGGTCTTTGTAGGTGTTCCTCTGTGTTTTAAGCTGTTTAATGTTCGTGTCTCACCAGCGTTCGGCGCCATTCTTCAGGGCAGTCTGTTTGGACTCGCAGGGATTCTGCCCGCCTCCTACACCACTCCCATCATGAGCGGTCAGGGTCTGGCTGGCACCTTCGCTGCCTTCTCCATGATCTGCGCCCTGGCCAGTACGTATCGCTCGCAAAACACACCACTAGACTACATCTACTGTCAGACACACACACCTTTCTGACGCTCTGAAGGCAGCACTTTCTACAAAGTTCTGGTCCAGTCAAAGGACAGCTGCGCACACTAGTGGTGGTTCTGGTTTACTTAAGGTGCATTTCCACTGGAAATTCGCGCATTAACCGGTTGTTGTGAGGTTCGGTTCTACACCAAGTAGAACCGAACCTCTACCATTACGCGGTTTGTTCCTCGTCTTGTTGGCGGGACGTGAGCAGCAGCAGCTGTGTTCAACTCTGCTGATGTTTGCTGAGGTTCTGGTTCTGATGGACTAAAATAAGTACAGATATTTAGATTTGTCTAATGTAAATTCATTTCTGACCCAAACATAAAGATGATTATTTCGCTCTGGATGTAAATTAATTACAACCTTCTGGATTTAGGCAATGCAGTCAAAAGATGCAAACCAGTAGCCATGCATAAACTTTATTATTATCAGTATTATAATTTCAACCAAATCAAACATAAAATTCAATTAATATTATGTAGTTCCCATGTTTCACACAGCAGCTCCGTCAGAAAGCTGACCGCTGTAGTTCTGTCCGTTTTTCAGAGAAACAAGCCGCTAGCAGCGCTGCTAATCCACGGTCAAACTTTCCGCATCTGTTCCTGCTGCTGCTCCTCATTATTCTCATAATTAAACTCCTGCTTACAGCTCTCTGATAGCATGTCTGCGAACTAAAGTTAAACTCTAAACGCTAAAGGTCGTTTTGGAGTTGTCAGTGACATAAATCACCAGCCGATCAAAATGACTGCGATCAGCTGTCAGTCAAATGGTTTCGGTGCCATACGTCGATCGGTTCTGCTGGTACTACGGACCGAGACCGTGTGGGTTAGAGGGAGGCTAGTGGCTCTAGCTGCAGGTTTGACTCACAGCTGATGGATCTGCAGCTTCTGTTTCACCCAGACCTGAATAGATCCAGTTTAATCATCACAGAGGCTCTTGAGGAACAAGAAACAAGACGTCTTTAGCAACCTCAGTACTGATATTAGTAATGATATTCCACACACATGTTTTATTATTAAATATGCTTAGTAATGAGTCTGTGTCTTGGGTAATTATAGGTGATTAATGAATGGCTCCTCAGTAATGAATCTGTTTCTTAAAAGTTGTTCATCTTTCAATAAAAACTGCTGGGACTTTTCTTGGTTAGTTTAGTTGCTAACTCCGGCTTTACGAGCCACTCATTTTAATACTCTGAAGGGATTTACACTTTATTTCTTACTGAACCCATCACACCATCTGATATAAAGTGCCCTAATTTCTCAATTATCGCTGGTATTAACCAGCTTTCCAAGAGCAAGATATTGTTTATTTAAAAAGTAAGAGTCATCCACATGATATTTTTCTAATATGGACACATTTGCACTTTGAAACATGCATTTGATACTAATTACACCACTAGATATCCTGTTGTTTTCTGAACATAGACGTTAAAAGTCAGTATAATTTATTGATTTTGAATGTCGTTTCTGACTTCAGGTGGATCAAAACTGCAGGACAGCGCTTTTGGTTACTTCGTCACGGCCTGTGTTGTTATTCTTCTGGCCATTATGTCCTACTTCATGCTGCCAAAGATGGTAAAACTCACCAACTCTGACACTAACGCTGCTTTTCTTGTCCTCCTCGTTAACTTTGTGATGGTTGTGTTTTCATCACCAGGAGTTCTTCCAGTACTACATGGAGAGTAATAGATCGGCACCGTCTGCTGACGAGGAAAACAAGATGGACTTATTGAAAAAAGGTGCAGGACACATTATCACATGTCTGCTCGATTTAAAATGAGAATGATAAACTGAGTTACTCAGCAGGAAATGTGCTGCAATATCTGTGAGCACAACTAACTTCTTCAACCTCTTAGCCTCTAAAAGATTTTAGATTTCTATCTGAGAAATGCCAGGAAGTCTGTATGCAGTTTTTATTTTTACGTCATGAGAAACAGCCACCGATTTTTTTTGCAATGTTCAGCATTTTTTTTTTTGCTGAATGCAAAGTTTTCAGTTCTTTCTGCGATCTGGAGTTAAATTTAAAATCCTGCTGCTCATCTGGCAATCAACTACAAAAAACCCAGCATTTTCATCCAAATCTGTCTCCACCTATCGCTGCACAAACCAGGTGCCTGTTTTCCTCCTAAAAGCAAAACAAACAGGTTTATTTTTTACCAGACTTTACAAAAAAAGTGCTACCCCCCTCTTTGGCGAATACCATCTTTTCAGACTCTGATTGATGCTCGACTGGAAACTTCTGAAATCACAGTTGATCCAGCAGAGACTAGAAAGAGAGACGCTTCTCCAACTTTTTGTTTGGAGATAGGAAATGCATGTGACTTGTCTGGGCAGAAACCGTCTGCAGTGGGAAAATGTAATCATATTTTGTTTGTGACTGACTTTGCGTGTGTGGGGTTGTTGATGTTTGGGTTGGCTATGGCAGCGATGATCTGAAACTGAAGCCTTATCTTGGTTTGCTTATTTTGTTGCACAGAAAATCAGGACGAGAAGCGGCCCAGGATGGATCTGATGGAGGAGGAAACCAGCGGCGGCACATCTGTGTTCAACATCTTCAAACAGGTCTGCTCACATCTTATTAGTTATGACTTAAAGTGAAAAACCTGCAGAAATATTGATAATTTAAGCTTAACGTGTCTCCTTTCACCTCTCGGCTTTCAGTAAATGTAGTAAAACACGTGCTTGGACATTTCAGTGTTTTTAGATTAGCATGTTTTCATATGTTGCGTCGTCGCTGCCGTCAAGAGAGAGGCGACTAGATGTACAACGATGACAGAGATGGAGCGTAATATCGATAATATCATCCTTGTGCTCTCTGATCAGATCTGGGTGACGGCTCTGTCTGTGTGCTTCATCTTCACCATCACCATAGGAACATTTCCGTCAGTGACCGTAGACGTCAAGTCGACAGTGACGAAAGGCAGCACCTGGGGTGAGTCTGGGACGGGAAGTTGGAACCAATAATACAATAAAATAAGGTTCCCAGTGCCTAAAAAAGTTCCTGCAATATTTCAGGATTTTTGGATGAAATCATCTCTCTTTTAAATCGAAATAATTTTTTAAAATTGAATTACTAAAATTAAGAAACTTTTCAATTTTATCCTAGTTTATTAAGATGGTCCTTCAAGTGACATCAGTAATGTTTTGTCTAAAATTGGCTTTTAAGTTTGTAAGTTATTGTGAGTAAATTTGTAAAAAATAAAGTGAATAATTTCTGAATAATTTTAGTCAAACTTAAAAGTTAAAACTTAGGTTTTTAGCATGAAATCATGCTGCTGCTCAAAAACTGAAATTAATTTAATGGATGGCACTAAACAAGGAGAATGCTGTATTTTCACATCATCTTCACCTCAGCCTCCATTTGTATGGAGAGCCATTTCAGCCAAAATTAAATAAATAAATATACAGGAAAAATAAATAAATGAGTAAGAAAATAAATGAATGGGTAAAATAAATGAGTAATTGGCACCTTTATTCCCATTTATATTTATTCATTTATACTTTTATTTATTCACAGATTTATTTCTGCCTGGCCTTTTTTTTCATTTCCATATTTTCCGTTTTCATTTATTTTTTTCCATTTTCATTTATCCTTTTCCAATTTTTCATTTTCCCATTTTCACTTATCTATTTTTCATTTACCTCTTTTTCATTTATCAATTTATCCCTTTTTCATTAATAAATGTATCCCTTTTTCATTAATAAATTTATCCCTTTTCCATTTATTCTTTTTCAATTTTCCTTTTTTCTTTTATCAGTTTTTCCCCTTTGGGAAAAAAGGAAAATAAATAAATGCTAATGAGGAGGGGCAGCGTCATCAGGCTACAACTTCTCCAATTGGTTGGTTAGCATCACATCGTACTTTGCCTCAACAAATATGGCGAACTGCCACCGGGTTGTCAGCAACTTCATTAGAAAATAGTGTTATGACTCATGACTTTATTTTTCGTGTGGGTGAAATGGCTTAGAAATAAAATCTCCTTGGTTTCCTGTTTTCAATTTTAATCACCGTTTACCAGAAGAACGTCTTAATTTTAATGTGAAAAAAGCTTCTGTGGAGTTATCAAGATTTGCTTAAGGAGCTCAGTCCGTCGTTTCAAAGTCCTGCTACTGATAATATTTTGATAGTGACGTGCTGAAAGATTAAGTATGTCTTTTATCTTTAAAACTACTACCAGAGCATAACTTCACAAGATGCTGAACACGCCTCGTTTTATTTTATTTAGTATGTCGGAGTTCTCATAATGTTGCGACTTTGTTCTGGCAATATTGAAACGCTGTTCAGGAATTTTCTCAACTTTATTGTCATACATCTTTATTTTCTTATTATTACAGCTGTATTTTTGTAATATTATAGTTTTATTATTGTAATTAAAAAATAAGCCCTTAATAAAAGATAAGGGCTTTTATTAAGGGCCCTTATCTTAATAAGGGCGTGCTGACATCACTCTGAATGTTTTTGTGTGCCATGACATTGTTTCCATCAGCAGACAGGTGATCACTTGTAAAAATTAAATCTTCAAAAAGCCAAAAGTTTAGTCGATAAACTCGATTTATCGCCTAGCCTTTTAAGTCATGTTTCAGTTTTAAAAGCCTCTTTGCTTTGAACTTTCTCCAGAAACGTACTTCATCCCCGTGTCGTGTTTCCTCCTCTTCAACGTGATGGACTGGGGCGGCAGGAGCCTGACGGCCGTCTGCATGTGGGTCAGTAGCAGCGCCGATACGCTGATTTAACCGCAACACACCAACAAACCCACTTGTACGTCTGCAGGAGTGCCTCTTTAGGCCGTCCATGAATCTAATTGAACAGCAGAACGTTTTCTCTGCTGTTCCTGCAGCCTTGTGAAGAACAGACCCTTGTTGCTTAAGAGGTTTACCCCGAGGAAATCTATGCCTCATGCAAAGAACGCTGGAAAAACAAAAGTTGTTTCCTGTTGAAAGTCCAGAAGGCGAGTTTATTTGCTGAGATCAGGTTTGTTTTGGAGAGCAGTCTGTGTCTTTTCTTTCCGAGTGAAGGAAGTCTTTATGAAGGTCAGAGAAAAACGAACAATGGGGATCCTGTAAAAACCATGGCGGAGGGGTCACAGACACTGAGCTCAGTCTTGAAGTCAGTCAAACATTTCAGGACCATTTCTCAATTAAAAAACATTTACAGTGCAGAAACATGAATTTGCAACTTTTATTGTAAATGGATGAATTTATATGGTTTTGTAGAACTGACAACTGCAATCTGATTCATCCAATCAGATTGCAAGACATCTTACTCTAACCACTGATCCACTGTCTACATTTCTGGGGAGATGTTCTGTAAATTAATTTAAAAACACACAAAAAAATATATTTAACAGGTTAATATTTGACGTAAAAACAATGAGTCAACTTATTATTTGCATTTGCAGGACAAACACTTGCAAACTCTGCAAATTTATCTGCACACTGTGTCAGCTGACATGACGGAAAAAAATGATGCAACGTCTTCAGTTTGGTAAGAGATGCCGTTTCTTCCCAGTCAAAACCAAACAAAGTGGGAAGTTTGCAAAAGGAAAACGTCATGTCTCGAGACGTTTTTTCTTTGATGGTGAAGTCATTTTCCTGGATGTTTCCCCTCATTTCCTCTCTTAAATCTCTCCAAATCAACACATGCCGGTTCAACTCAATGACATTCAGTCCAGGTCCTAATTTAGCCGGGGAAAAAAATAGGAATATGCTGACGCTTGTGCTGCTTTATGCATTCTGTGTCGGCTTGATCTGAAAACGACATCTTTTATTTTATAGACATGTTTTTACAAAGCCAGATAGAAAATATTTTCATGTTTTCTCTGAATCGTATGTTTTTTTTTTTTGCTTGGCTAATTCATGGAAATATTACCAGAAATGTTGGCTTCTGTCCCAAGACAACATGGAGGTTATTATTCAGAACGTCAAAAAAAAAAAAAGAAAACGGGGGGACATAGAAGTTTTAATTTCCTGTGAATGAGCCGAACGGATGTAAAGGCATCGAGAGTAAACGGAGTACAGTTACGGTACAAACTCGCCGCAGAGGAATGCGGCTCCGCGACGGTCAGCTGCTGCAGGAGCATGTGAGCTCGTTTATCATCGTCAGATGAAGACGGCCGGGTCTGATTGGATTTTCCTGGTCCTGCAGTTGACCGCACCGTGAAATCTCTTCGTCCCGTGGTTAACACTGCACTGCTGCCTGGTCGGCGCACGAAGACGAGGATGTCAGGGAATGATGGCGGCAGATAATGTTTCCGGCAGGGATGTGGATGAGATTATCTTGTCTTTTGCTGGTAAACTTTGTAAAACTGTTCATCAAATCAGGATGGGGCTTTGAAAAAGTCATTTGAAGACCCAAAATAACCTGAAATAACTTCACATAAGGGTAAAAATCTGAAAACTTCCTCAACATTTGTAAAAAATTTAAGAGTTAATTATTTAAGCTATGATTTAGAGCTAGAGCTATTTATTGTATTCTCTTTCTCATTTATCATTTTTATAAGTGTTTTGATTCAACGTTCTCTCAATAGATAAAAATAAAATTATAAAATTATATTTTTGCTATTTTCTCCACTTTCTGCTCCTATATAGCATTAATAAATAGCAGTAAATTCCAAATATATGATTAAATGCAGTGACTAGTGATATGAATCACACTTTAAGAAGCCTGTTTCAAATGGGAGTTTTGTTCCCATTTGTGGTTTATTTGTCATGATCACATCGCCATGCAGGCACAAACATACACTTACCTAAAGAAGGAACAGCATAAAAGCTCTTTTATCACCATTTATATCATTGCCACAAAATATCACATGAAATTCTGTGCTCAAGTGTAGATAGTTGCTCTTACTCTGTTTATCACTCAATAACTACTCAATACTTGGTATACTTGAAGTTCTGACCCGTCCCATGTTGTCCCTCTGTGTGTCCAGCCGGGTAAGGACAGCATCTGGCTTCCTGTCCTGTGTGGCGTCAGAGTCATCTTCATCCCGCTCTTCATGCTGTGCAACGTCCATCCTCGGAACAACCTCCCTGTGGCATTTTCTCACGACGCCTGGTACATCTTCTTCATGATCCTCTTCTCCTTCTCCAACGGATACCTGGCCAGCCTCTGCATGTGCTTCGGACCCAAGTAAGGCTTTCGGACTTGCTCTGACCTCCAGCGATGTTGCTCAGCCGTAATTAGACGGAAAGCCGTCAAAGGTTGATTGGTTTAATGTTGGAATGTTTGAACCATCTTGAGCTGGAGTCTGGACTGAGTCACAGCTACATTTAATTACATACACAAACTATGATGTGTTTAGATATTTCCAAGAGGTCAAATGCTAATTCTATTCTTTGCTATGATCTCAGAGGTTTTAAAATAACTAACATTTTACACTTAGATCAGTTCTTCTGGGTTGATCTATGACTTTGTTAAGAAGCAACGGGTTTTTCTCCAACATTAGTTCCAGAGTGTGTAAATAAACGTGTGTGTGTGGTTCTTCTTCTTCTTCTATAGTGTTTATTGGCAGTTTGCAAACTTTGTGCAATACCGTCAACTGAACGGAGATGTAATTCAGAAATTAATTGTCTTTTATACCTTCAAATCTTAACCTAACTTAATTATGTACATATTAATATCCTCACACACACACACACACCCACACACACACACACACAAACTAAATCCTCTCATCTAATTTGATATCTTTTAAATATTTAATAAGTGCTTGTAATACAACATGTGATTGATTCTTCCCTAATAAATTAGCCATATTTACTAAACTTCCTATTACCTTTTCCAAATTTTCCCTCTCTTTTATATATTTTCTACAATAAATCAACACATGTTCTACTCCTTCTGTTTCCCTCCATTAAGAACAATCACCTGATGGATGTTTCCCTATTATTTTTAAACCACTATTTAAACTAGTATGCCCAATCCTCAG
>CAEGAE010074112.1:0-20814 GCA_903067095.1 Girardinus metallicus
TAGGCTGTAGAAAATAATGGAAGTCAATGAGAAGTCCCCACAAGTGATGAAAACACGACTGTGTGTGTGTGTGTGTTAGGTGTTGAAATGGGTTTTTATTTTTGAATAGATGAGGAATAATACCTAAATGATACATCTGAAATAATCCACTGATTTAAAATTTATTTCATTTAATGCAAAAACATTTAATATCAAACATAAAAATGAAAAGAGAGAAATAAATAAAACACATTTCCACTTTAACTGAAGGCTGGAGAAACTTCACTGCTGTAATAAACTGGATGTTTGGTTTGCTGGGTAAATATATGCATTTATCACAGAAGCTAATTACTTATTTATTACTGATCACGTATCCAGTGATCAGCAGCATCGAATATTTAGAAACTGAAGGTTTTTTTCCACCTGCCTCAGAAAGCGGACTGTTGGTAGCTTCCTTTTCCTGCCACCAGGTGGCGTCACCTGTGCTTTTTTTAGCCAATCGGGTGAACTATCGTTCAGCTACTTTGACTAGGCAGGTAAATGGACTCAAACCAGATTATTTCATATCAGTCTGAACGGACAAATTCTTTTTATCTCCGAAAAATATCAGATTTGTGTCACTTTTATATGTGGAACTAAATCACATCTGATAGTTTTCAAGGCGTCTGCAGTCTGAACGGTCAAGTCGCATTTTATCCGACTATTACATCATTAACGTGAGACATGCGTCATAATTCTGCGCCAGAAGAAACCAGATGGTAAATCTGGACGTAAAGAACGACTGAAATGATCAAGTCAGTTTGTGTCCAGAAGCTCCGCTGGGTTTTGTTTCTATCAGCTTCCTTCGTCTTATGATCAGCTGCTCGCGCTGCGGCTCTGAAAAAACGCTCAAACCCGTCCAGAGGCCGCGGCGGCCATTTTGCTGCTGTCTGTCCACGTTCTTCTTCTGCGGGTCGCTTTGGGTCAGAAACTGTTCACACACAAGTCGCATTTATCAAATTCAGAATTTGGAGCGTACAGAGCCGACGGTTTGTTTCTCTCTCTTACCATCAGCAGGAATCTGAGGAGTGGATCTTTGAGCAGAATTTGCATAAAATCTTTGTCATTTTAGTTTCGTTAAACTGTCCATGTTTAACACTCTCATGCTTCTCCTTCGGACAGAAGCCGTTAGCTTTGGTAAACGCTGAGGTCAGGTAAGGAGGCCCAGGCGGGTCAGACAGGATGCTGCAGCTGTGCAAAGTCACCAAGGCTCTGTTCATCAGCAACGCCCGCTCAGCCTGCAGCGACGACCTCATCCGGCAGGAGGCGGTGACGCTCTGCATCAACGTGTCCAAGCAGCAGCCGTTCCCGACCAGCAGCGGCGTCACCAGGATGCAGATCCCCGTCTACGACGACCCCGGCGAGGATCTGTACCGCCACTTTGACCGCTGCGCCGACGCCATCCATCAGGAGGCCAACCGCGGCGGACGCAGCGTGGTCTACTGCAAGAACGGACGCAGCCGCTCGGCCACCGTCTGCATCGCCTACCTGATGAAGCACCGCGGGCTGACGCTGGCGGAGGCCCTCCAGGTGAGCCGGGGCCTCTGGGTTTGGTGCCAACGGTTCCTCCAGTTTAATTAGTTGAAAGTAAATGTTGCTTCTCTGAACTGCGATGTCCAGCTTGGTTCTGGTGTCCAGAAGAACCGGAGCAAACAGAAATCACAGAGTCGTCTGCATATGTTCAGAGGTTCACAGAGAAGCAGCAGAACCTGGTCCGGTTCGGTTCTGCCCAAACAAGTGAAGCTTTTACTTCAACCCGTGAAAGTTCAGCGAAATAGTTCTGAGTATTAAAGATCGATGCTCTTTAATACAGCAAACGACTGAATGAGGTGATGTTTGGTCCAAACAGAAGCAGTGACCTTTGGCCTTCTTTATGTTTTACAGACACATTAATTTCCCGTATTTGTAACTCCGGGTCGGAACCAGCAGCTGTAACAGGATCAGACAGAAAAGATGAAAGAACCGGTGCTGAGCGGATCCGTCTGCTCAGCAGAACCCCAGGCTCCAATGTCCAAGGTGACTTTGGACCCGGAATAAATTCCTGCTGACGTCGGAGGTCACTCAGTTCAGAGGTCACTCAGCTCAGAGGTCACTCAGCTCAGAGGTCACTCAGCTCAGAGGTCACTCAGTTCAGAGGTCACTCAGCTAAGAGGTCACTCAGCTCAGAGGTCACTCAGTTCAGAGGTCACTCAGCTCAGAGGTCACTCAGCTCAGAGGAAAACCATCCAGGCTCAAAATGATCCACATGAAATAATATTTCTGTTTAATTCTGACGAAGCAATATTAATATTCTGCTGCGGTTCAGAATGAATCTGAATCTATGAAGGGAGCTAAAGATGAGGGTGATGGGAAGGAGCTCATCCAGCCTCAGTCATCAGGATCACAGGAGGAAGAAGCTAATTGCACCTTTAGCTACATTTAGACATGGATCATTTCACTTTTTAATGTTTAAAGGGGAAGAGCGTTAAAATGGTTTATCAATAATTACATTTATAAAGAAGGAATAACTGAAGTGATGCAGCTTAAACAACAATAATGAAACAATTTGAGGAAATCAGAATAAAAATATAAAACAGTAAAATAAAAACCTGAAAACCTTAAATTATGTCATGATGAAGAAATGAAATGTGATGCAGTTTCTTTGTTCGCAATCTTGTACGATATTATTATTATTGTAATAATCCAACATGTATAAAATCTTATAAAATATTTAACATTTTGTTTTTATATATTTTAACACTTTTTTATTTTAATTTAGTGTTAATCTTTATATCTGATGCTGCTGTTAAAAACAAATTTCTCCTCTTTGGAACAAAAGAGGCTATTTCTATTCTATTCTGTTCTATTTCTATTCTGTTTTGTTCTATTTCTATTCTATTATTTTCTATTCTATTCTATTATTTTCAATTCTATTCTATTTTATTTTTATTTTATTTTATTCTATTTTATTTTATTCTGTTCTCCTCTTTCTGACCTTTCTGACCTTTCTGATGGGTCTGACTAACACAAACCTGCTGCTGCCTCTTTTTGGTCACATCTCTTCATTTCTGTGCTGTTTTAGTTGATTTTCTTCAGCTAAAATAGTAAAACGTTTCCTTAACGTTTCAGTAAATCATCCGTCTGTCTGTCAGTGATTTATGTCCACCAGCAGCAGAGGGCAGCGTCCCTCCTTCACTCAGAGCTCAGGCGTTAGGAACCGGATCCGGACAGAGCGGTTCTGATTGTTGTCGTTTCCTCCCAGAGGGTGAAGACGGCTCGGCACGTCGTGGATCCGAACCCCGGCTTCATGTCTCAGCTGCGGCGGTACGAGGAAGAGCTGAGGAAGAGGAGAGGAGCGTCCTGATGAAGCTGCGGTCGTCTTCCTCTCTGCTCAGATTCACAACCTCACAGTTTGAATTTTAATCTAGAAGCTAAAACTGCAGGTCAGTTTGAGGAGCTCAGACTGAAATCAACCAACAAGAGTTTAGATGTGAGAGAGGAAATGTTGAGGAAGTAAAAACATAAATAATGACTCAGAAATAGTGTTTATGTTGTATAAAGTAATAAATGTTGGATGTGGAGGACGTCACAACAGGCAGTGTTTCAACTTTAGATTTTCTTCTGCAGCAAATCTAAAAACTAAAACATAAACCCATAAAAACAAGTAAAACAGTGTAGAAAACATTAAATCTGTTAAGAATTGTATTTATTTATTTCATGAAAAAGCATAATTATTGCTGTGAAAAGTGACTGAATGTGGAAGTGAATTTTTGGCAAACGAATCAGGCAGATTGGATTTCAAAGAGTTCAATGATTTATTATTTTAATCATGAGATTTAAATGACAAACTTCATTTGTTGTTTTGTTTTTCAAACATTTAATCCAAAGCACAAATTTAAATTTTTTGCTGCGTCAGCATCCTGTTCCGGTATTATAATAAAATGAATAAAATCTCAGGTCAGCAGAACTGCATGTTTTTAAGATGTTACGGTTTTACTGGCTTCTCTAGATGAAACCATGAAGATGTTAACGGTCAGAAGTTGTTTAAACGTGGATGTAGTTTAATAAAGTCAGTGAGTTTGTTAAATTTGTGATATTTGGTGAAGTTGAAGCGTCTAGATGTTCGTTCTGACGGTGATGTTCTGTATCTCAGGTGAATCTTTACTCAGCTTGAATTTAATAAGTTTATCATCATATCTACTTCAAACTGTGTTCAGTTCTTAGAACATTTTAGCCTTCAGTAAATGCCTTAAGTGAATTTAACACCTGAATGTGTCACTGTCCCTTTAAGAAACTGTACACTCAGTTTTAACTGGAGGAAAATGACAGTAATCTAATAAACAGTTCTGCATTCTGAGATGATTCATGTTACCGTTTGTTGCTTGTCATAGTTTCACATTTAATGTTTGTTTTGACACTAAAATGATGTACGGCACCCAGGAAGGCACAAAATAAGTGGAGAGCATGAGAAGACGCTGCTGTTGTCAGTTTGATATTCATCCAATTCGATTCATGTCAAAGTTGAATTACTTCTCCCAGCAGAAGTTGACTGTGTTTAGTGGGTCTGGGTGGACGGTTGGTGATTCTGTGGGCAGAAAGGCTGTCCGCCAGGAGCCGAGCAAAGTTTAAATAATCTGAGTTAAACAGGCGTTTGACAAACCAGCATGTTTGTTGTAGGCTGTAGATGAATAGATCAAACACATTCAGATGTGTGTAGGAAACCCTTCAGAAGCTTGAACATCTAATACCTGGTTATTGACCTGAAGTACGAAGGTCAGTGGTGATTAAACAGACACGCTGAAGCCTCTCTAGAGTTACCAGGTTTATTTAACAAAACGTTTTCCATCAGCAGTGATGCACTGAGTCGCTCCTGTGGGTCTGACGGAGCAGACGGGTCGGTCGGTGGAAGCTGGTCGGTGTTACTGAGGCTGATGTCGTCGGTCCCATTCCTCCTGTACTTGGCTGATCCACTCGTTGTAGTTGGACACCTTGGTGTAGATGCCCAACTTGTCCACCATGCCACAGCGCTCGCCCCACGACACGAGGCCGACCAGGAACCAGGTGTGCCGGTACAGAGTGACCATCGGCCCCCCGCTGTCCCCCTCACAGGCATCGATTTTCTGACCCAGGATCCCGGCACAGAGGACGTTGTTGGTGATTTCGTGGGGAAACATCTGCTGGCTGCAAAAGGTGTGATTAACCAGCGGGACTTTGATGACGTTGAGCGCTGAGCTGTACCTCCCGCTGTCATCTTTACCCCAGCCTGTCACCACAGTGGTGGTGCCGTTCAGGTGGAGCACCTTCTCGGCCAAGGCGCGGCCAGGTAAGCAGGCGGGGACGATGTATCTGGAGAAAGGGGCGGGCGACTGCAGACGCATCAGGGCGATGTCGTTGTCCACCATCCTGGAGTTGTACTTGGGATGTTTGAAGGTTTTGGCGACTCTAAGCAAAACCTCTGTGCCTTCATTTCTCGTTCGCTCGTAGTCACCTGAGTGAAAAGGTCATGGTCATGATAAGGTGTTACGTTTTTAACACTCCTGTCACACTATTACATCTTGTGAAAGAGAAACTGCCTCCGGAAAACAACTCTCCCAGAATGCCAAGCTGCACATCTCAACCCGGAGAGTAAGAGATTTATCATCAGATAAATCAGGCAGAGGTTGAAAAATTTACTTACACGCCAACTTTCTGTGCGTATATTCACTCCTGGAACAGAACCACCACAACTAAAGCACTCCAGTAATGACATCACTCAACATCACTCTATATTATACTGAGGCTTTACTCACCTTAGGATGTCAGATGCTTGAAATCTTTGCTTACTGCTTGTTTAATTCTTTTTATCCTCATCTGATCACTTTTTACCGTTTATAGACCATTTACATTTAATGCCCAGATGGTCAGTTAAATATGAAACCACAGTGAGCAAAGGTCATGACTCAGCAGAACACTGTGAAGTCCACGCCACTGATCTCAGTGTTCATGCACTAATCAGTTTAACAGCACTGATGACACCATTACTTCAAAGACTTGGTGTCCAAAAAATCTCCTTCATTTCCTCTCTGTAGATCTATAGAACATATTTACACTGAGGCGTTGAAGAACTATCAACATAACAGACACAGCAGCTCAACGGTTTAAGTTTCTGCTACGTGGCTGAAGTTTTTCCCAAGTTGATTAGAGGATGAAAGAAGCAGAGGCTGAAATGAAATGTGAAACCTGCTGCGCTGATTAAAAGAAGATAAAATCAAAATTGCACAAATACTTCAGTATCATTTTCTCTTTGTTTTGGTATTATGTTCAGTTTGATGGTTCATTAATTCTGTATTTGTGTGTCTGCAGACGGAGAGCTCACCCAGTCGTACGCTGAACCTGAAGTTGTCTTCAATGCAGTGGGCGGCAGTCAGGACCCAGTTTTCATCAATAAGTACTCCTCCGCAGTGAAAATACCCTCTGGCATTCATCACCAGCACCTGGACGTACAAAAATAATGAAATATTAACAGAAAATCTGAAAACACCCTGCTAAAACATTTAACTCAAGTATTCAGATAACTTTAATTAGTTCTTTTTAAACCAAATCTGACTTTAATTTGGAAGATTATTCCTTAGTAACTGGCTTTGAACAAAGTTACACCAAACTCAGTACCTTGGTGTTTTTTGTGAATCCAAAATAAGAGCTCAGTGTTGGCAGTATGAACTTTACTCAACCTGAATAAAAATCCATAACAAAATATCCATAACTTATCCAGTTGGTCATTTTTTCTTTTTACCAATTTGAAATAATTTTCCGTTTGTTTTGCCAATCTGCACAGCAGGATGTTTTTAACTCTTCCTCACATTCAGCTCCGTCTTCATTGTCGTCTTTAACTGCAGAGGAATCTGCTCCACTGAACCTTAAAACTGTCCAGTTTTAAGGTTTTAAGGTTCAGGAATGTTTCCTAAAGTCCTGCTGAGACATAATGTCTCCACTGAGACTTTTTTGGTTCACCTCAAAGTCCCTTTCCAGTGAGAAATGTCCAGCATTCATTGCTCCAACCCAACACAGACATGCAGACAGCCCGGCTGGTGGGTTGGTGGGAGTAAAGCCATCCCATTTGAATTTTTCCAGTTACTAAACCTGTCAGTTTGGACAGGTTGAGGTTTCTATCACTTCTGCAGATGATGAAGTTGTGTTGATCTTGAGCTGCAGAGATCGCCAGCAGAGCAGTTCCTGTAGACAATGCTGGAAGACTCGGCCTTCCAGATATGAGGCTCTAAAAACAGCCGATTATCGACCACAAGGTTGGGAATGAATGATTATTCTAAAGTTCAAGTATTTGATGGTTTATGTTTGAGGTAGGACCTCAAACCTGGAGCAGATCAGTCAAACTGTGCAGATAAAAATCTCTTTTTTTATGTTCTGGAATAAGATGAGGTGTCTGCTGAGCTCTGAGTGTTTCCCTGTTGCTCCGTTACCTGCCAGGGACTCTCCCCCTTCTTGCCCACCTCCCCTCCGACCGTCCAGGGCAGCAGGCCGTCCACCTGATCGCTGTACTCCGACCTGTTGATCAGAATCTGACCACAAGACGAGGTACCTGCAGCACGAAACGGGAAACCTGTTAGCATGTTAGCATGTTAGCAGGGATCCAGGCCAGTTCATGCTTTGTCTTTATGGCTTTATTTGGTCACATCTAGAGGATGCAACTGCATTCCTCTTCTACTTGAAAGTTGGAATTTTATGATTTTCAAGTTGGTAAAAATCAACTTCAGAACCCCTGAAGCAAAAATCTTGACCTAAAAAATTATATTTTGGACCTTTTAGCTCAAAATTGCAGGAGAAATAAACTTGTAATTTGCACTTCAGTTAGTCTGTGACTCCTAAATTGCTCACCTTCATGGTACGGTTTACCTTCACGCTGGCAGACCTCACTGGTTCCCAGTTTGCAACTGGAACAAGGTTAACATGGCCGTGACATCATTGTGATGTCAGATTTGTAAAATTAAAGTCGAAGGTCGATTCGAGTTTTAGCCTAGCACAGCTTTAGTCATGCTCAGGATGTTTCTCCACCTACTGGTGGGTAACATGTATTACAGCGTTTTTAAACTGAAAACATCAGTTTAAAAAACATGTTGCATTAAAGTGTCATCAGAGCCGTCCCCTCCGTGACGCAGTCAGCTGATCTGAGGCTGGGAGTCGCTCTCACTTTTCGGGATGCATTTCCTGGAGTTGATATCCAGTTTGTATCCGTTCAGGCAGCTGCAGCTCCGCCGCGCGCCGTCCTCGCTCTCTGAGCATTCATGGTCGCAGTCGCCGTTGTCCACAGAGCAGTTTGTGGCTGTTACATCTGGACAGTTTAGATGTTATTTCAGGGGGAGTTTAATAAGATCAAGCATCATAAAGGAATGTTTGGTTTCGGGTTAATTTGTCGTGTTTTTCTCATTTTGTTGTGACATGGTTAAAGATGATCATATCCACATTAAAACCGGGTCTGACCTGGTACCAGCCTCCTGTCCTGAACCCTCACCAGGTTCATAGTTTTGACCTGCAGACAGAAGGTCAGACTCACTGTATTGGCAGTATCTGCCCTCGTATCCATGGTAACAGAGGCACTTGTAGTCCTGGTACTGATCCATGCAGTCTCCATGGACACACATGTGGGACTGACACTGGTTCCCATCTGAAACACAGACCACAGACCGGACCGGACCGGACCGGACGGACAGCATCAGAGTCTGGAGCTGCAAAAACTCTGAGTTTTCTGCTGTTGTCACTTTTATTAACCAGGTTTTACTGCAGCTTCATTTTTCTGTTTCAGGTTTATTTCAGTTATTGTTTTTCAATAATTCATCTACAATAACAGTCGTTCGTCAGACCAGCTGGTTTTTCCATCTGGGATGCTGGGAGATTTCTGATAAACTAAAGCACGAAGAAAAGCAAAACTCTACAAACATGTTCCATCAGGATTCTGTTACATTTATTATTTTATCCACAATTTTTTTATATAATTGCTAAGAAATCCAGGATCTTCTTCCTAATGCTGTCGGTGTTTAAGTGACTCACCGGTGTACACGGTCCAGAACTCCAGCTGCAAGACAAACAAAACATCGGTGATAAGATCTGAAACGGTTTACGGCCGAGTGTTTGGCCGTTCTTTAAGACAAGAATGAAAACTTGTCTTAAAGTTTTCATTCTGCCTTTACAATTCTCCATAGTGAATTTAAAATATGTGCAGAAAGATTCAGTTCATATTTGATTCTTCTTGCTTATTTTTTGATTCATTCGTTCATTTTAAGCTGCTTAAAATGAAACTTCTGGTCTGATTCCTGAACCTCTGGTCCGGAGGCTTCCTGGGTGGAAATTATGAAGGGATGAGAATCTAAAGCTTTAATAATCATAAGTCTTCTGAGTAAAACTTGAATCAGGTCAGTTTTCCTCCGTTCTCATTCATTCATAACTTACTGTCGCCTCCCTGGTCAGGAAAATCTCTCTGGCCTCCTCAAAGTCACATTTCTCCTCCACACATTCGCGCTCCTTGGAGGGCGGCTTCAGCTCCTCCAGGAAGCTGTTGGCCCGGCGGGACCGGAGCAGCATGTGGGCCGAGGGCGCGTCCGAGAACACTGGACACACAACACACAGGCACACACACGCAGAGACACGCAAACATACACAAACACACACAGTCGTGTTTTCATCACTTGTGGGGACTTCACATTGACTTCCATTAATTTCTACATCCTAACCCTTACCTTAACCTTTACCCTAAACCTAACCATCACAGACCTAACCACTAACCCAAAAACAACAATTTCCCTCATGGGGACCAAGAAAATGTCCCCACAGTGAGCATGGTCCCCATAACCCCACATTGTAGATAGAAATAGGTCCCCATAAGGATATAAAAACCTGGTACACACACACACACACACACAGTTTTCACCTCTTCATTGTTTGGATTTTATCAGACTTTAACAGGTTCAGACCTTTTAACTGGATTTCTGTTGAACAGAAACAGATTGGTTTGGACCGGACTGGATCGGACCGGGCCGGATTGGATCTTAAATCTGGTGTTGAGCTTCTTTTGGTCACAGCTGGAAGATGAATCTTCATCTTTTAAAGGGAAACTTGTTTTTATATGCTATTTATAATATGACTGTATTATAAATAATGTAATATTTATAATAGGCAAGGCAACCTGGGCAAGCCTTGCCTTGCCTTGCCTTATAGTACAGCATGCAGATGAGTAAAAACTAAATGCTTGGCTTCACAGCTGGGATGACGTCTTCTGATCTGCATGTTGCTGCGAATTATGACTGAATGTCTTCATGTTCATGTATGGATGAACAAGTTTAGATTTGTTAGAAAGAGAATCTGGATCAGTTCTACATTTCTTCATTCTGTTTGCTTACAGAATTTAGATTTTTTTTATTTAAAATGTTTCTTCTCTATGAAGTTATAAACTTCAGACAGACATGTCAACGAGAACACAATGACCTTAAATCTCTGGAAATAAATAATATAAATGTTTTCTTGTCAATGTAATAATAAAAAGCAGAAAAGACTTTAAAATCAAATTATACTCCATTTGTTTTCTCTTTCTTCCTCGCTTGTGACGATATGAAGGACATTTATTTTGCGATTTGTCTGTAAAGTTTTTCTTGCACTTTGAGGTCTTATGTCTGTTCTGTCTCTGAACGGATCAGAACCAGAACCCGCTCTGTCATGTTCAACGCATCGCACCAAATATAGTTAGTTCCCTGAAAAACGATGAAACCCTGAACATGAAGGTGTCAGACAGGAGGAGTTTTCCTCCAGAGGTTTTTCCTTCTGGATGTTTCCCTGGTATTTAAAGTATCTTAATCCCACCTGCCAGGCTGAGGGCTGAAGCCGACCACAGAGCGACGCAGGCCAGCAGGCAGAACACGGAGCGAGTCATGGACTCCATCAGGCCTGCGGACACCAAACAGAAGTCAGGTGACGTGAAGACGTCTGAGACGGTCAGCGCGACGATCACTCTGGTTTTTAAAACGCTGAAACGTTCGCAGCTCCACTGGAATATTGATCTGTGTCGCCTGGAGGCTCAGAGTTCTCTGGACAGAACCGACTCGGCCTGCGGTCCGTCTGCAGAATCTGAGCTCCATCAGCTCATCGTCAGGCCAAGACGCAGGAAGCAGGAAGCAGGAAGCAGGAAGCAGGAAGCAGGAAGTGGCTGCTTCCAGAGGCAGAACCGGTTTTTATACTTACATATGAAGAAGCGGCGCTGAGGCTGAGACGCTGGTCCAGTCGGCCGCCGCTGCGTTAATGAGTGACCAGCCGTGTTGACAGAGAGTCCACAGTCTGCAGCTCAGCCTGTCAACACACACAGCCTCACCTTTGACCTCCACCCACTCACCTCTGAGGCCGATCAGCATCTCGGGGTCCGACAGAGAAATCTGCTGCTTCTGATAAAACAGCAGGAAGTGGATCAGAACCAGGAGGATTCTGGTTCTGATCTCTGATCCTCTGTTTGCTGTTAGAACTCAGTTACTGTCCGAGTTGATCTATTTGATCAGGAACAAAAACACAGAGTCTGACTTATTTCCCTCCCACTGTCGCCCCATGCTTGATCAGAATGAGAACTGATGGAAAGAAGCAGGGTGTCCAAGATGTGAAGGAGGAACCGGGCCGGAGGGAACCGGCCGGAGGAACCGGGCCGGAGGAACCAAGCAGGAGGAAAACGGGCTGGAGGAACCAAGCAGGAGGAAAACGGGCCAGAGGAACCAAGCAGGAGGAACCGGGCCGGAGGGAACTGGGCCGGAGGAACCGGGCAGGAGGAACCAAGCAGGAGGAAAACGGGCCAGAGGAACCAAGCAGGAGGAAAACGGGCCAGAGGAAAACAGGCCAGAGGAACCAAGCAGGAGGGAACAGGGTCGGGGGAACAGGGCCGGAGGGAACAGGGCCGGAGGGAACCGGGCCGGGGGAACAGGGCCGGAGGGAACCGGGCCGGCCTCCAGGGCGTCGCTGGGCGGCTCTGGAAACCAGGACGCTTATCGGGGTTAGCCATTCTTCTTCTTTTGTCTCCTCTCGGCTCGGCTTACGTTGGGTTTTTCAGAATAAAAGCAGAGGAAGCTTCTCTGTTTCTGTGGATTATGAGATTATTAACAAGATCTACAAGAAGCTTCAAAACAGTTTTTACACTTATATTTGTTTAAATTATGCAACCAAACTGAAGCTTACATACAACTAAAAGAGACAAGATTTAAAACAAAGAGAAGCTCAGAAACACTTTTCAGGTTTCAGATTTTGTGTTTTAAAATTGCTTTTCAGTAATTTCTTCAGTCACATAACTACTATGGAGTAAAATATATATTAATAATAAATATTTGAAACTGAGCCTTTGTTGAAACGTTTAAAACTTTTTTCAGTTTAATAGATTTTTAGCTACATCTTTTGTTTCGAATTTAGATTTTAGTTTTAAATCTTTTTCTTTCAGTTTCAAACAAAATGTGTTTTTTTTTCATAGCTTTTTGGCTCAGATTTAGCTCCATAAATCCGACCCTGATCCGAGCTGAACATCGGAATCGATGTCACCGTTTATCTCCGTTTTTTTTGCTTTAATCAGTATCATGTGTGCCGATGGCCCCAGGAGACGTTTTGTCCTGTTCGGTAAAACGGCCGATAAATGGAAGTAGGAAAGTAGGCTGCTCATTGTGACGCTTCCAGGGTTTAGATTACCGTATTGTTGAGCCTCTTCGTATCCGTTACCGCTGCGGTTCTGATGTTTCACAAAGTGTTGCTCTAATATCTACAAACAGGTCCATTATGGGTCAGAACCAGATGAATTCATACCACAAACAAACAGGACAAACAGCCAATCAGAAAGTTCAGCTCGATTCAGTGGTGAAATCTTGTTTCTGTGTGAAGATTTTCATAGATTTGACCAAAGAAATTTAAATAAATAGTTTTTTTCTGTGAGATAAATAACTAAAAATACAACCTAAAATGAATCTGGTGATTTTTTAAATTCTAGCTCATTTTTTCCAGCTGAGTGGATAAACATCCTGTAAAAGTTTTCTACATTTCAAACCCAGCAGGTAAAAGCTGCTGCTCTCCACCTGAGTCCGTGTGAACTCTCTGGGTGCTCCGACTTCCCCTCAATTAAAATCCTGCAGATATTCAGGTTCTGTTTGTCCTGAGTTTGATTGGCAGACTGCGGACCTAAAGTTCACTCATTTGAACCCAAACATGACTCATTTAGTGACTCGGGTTCTGTCCAAACAATTCCTCATTCAAAGACTTTTGTCACTTTTATTCTGATGTTTGGGTCGGTTCCAGTCGTCCTCCCTCTGACCTCACAGAGGACGTGATGTTCATGGACAATTTAAAGGACTTATCAGGTTTTTGTTGCAGCGATGGGAAAAGCTGAAATAATAAAAAGTCAGCTGAGCTTTATGAGCGAAAACCTGAGGTACCGGGAAATGTTCTGGTTCTGGACTCTGTTTACCTGCAGAGACTGGTCCCAGTCTCTGCAGGTAAACAGAGCAGCGTAACGGAGCGAGGTCAGAGGCTGGTTTTTAAAAAGAGGGTGGAGGAGTGATGGAGAGATAACCAGAGTCTCTTCTTTCGCCTGTGAAAGTTTGGCGTTTCATGAGGAAGGAGGACACTGCGAGCCAAGTTCTTCCTCCTCAGCTGGACAATGAGGACACGCCCGCCCCCCGTCCTCAGCCTTTTGTCTCTGGGCCAACAGGTGAGACAGAACCTGAAAGCTGTTTTGTTCTGGGCGACGCTTATAAATGCATCAAAGCCGTGTTCATGCAGCTCATCTTCCTAAACGGCCTGCAGGAGAAGACGATGTCCAACTCAGACAGGAAGGTGAGTTTTTCTCTCCCTGAAACCAAATTCAGGTTTCAGCCTGAGAGCGACTGAGAGGAAGGGTTGGACTGATGATTTAGGGACTGGAGGTTTCAGCTGTGACTAACCTCGTCTTCCTCCAGATGTTGTCCGGCGTTCTGGGACTCTTCGTCCTGTTCTCCGCCTGTTCCGCCATGTTGCTCCCTAACATGACCAGGAACCTGATCCAAAAAGGACAACAGCCAGACGAAGAAGAAGGTTCCTCGCACGACCCCAACACCTTACGCTGGCCTGAGACCGGAAAGAACCACTCTTCGTTTCCGGACCCTCAGTGGCCGTCGGAAGCCCGCAGCGGGCCCATGTGGCCCCCCAGCGGGAACACGACCAACTACGCTAACGGGCTGCGGATGTTTGCCACCAGCTCGCCTCTGGTTCCAGAACCAGACACTTCCATCTGTGACATTCTGTTCAGCCAGCCGGTACCGCCGTCCATCGACCAGATCCCCTTCTTCTGCATCTGCTCCTACTGCAAAGGAACCGTGGGGCCCAAAGGAGACCGTGGAGACCGGGGGCCTCCAGGTGTGATTACACAAACCTTCAAATGTTTGATTTTATATCAGCAAATCAAAAGATCACAATATTCTTTGTTTCTTAAAGACTTTATTTGAATCTGAGATCAGTTTTGTCTGAACCTCAAAGCATTCGGTCTTTTGGCCCACTAATGCCAGTTGATGCACATTTTACACAGACCAGTGATTGGACTGGAAGTGCTTTGCTGTTATGCCACATTTTGCCAAATTTGTCCAGTTTGCTCTCCTACCAGAGGTGAGTCTAGTTGACAAAAAGAGTAAAACGTTATTTGGTAAAAAGGCAGAAGTGGGACAGTTTAATCTGATTTAATTTGTGAAAATGATCTTATTATACAGACAAAATATAAAAGCATGACGATATAAAACATGAGTAAAAAATAATTATCATTAAAAATAAGTAATTCAGACAGAAGAAATGCACACTTCATGTTTCCAAAGTGTAAAAGATTTGAAACCAATACTTACAGTCAGTATATATTAAAATAAAGAACTTCCATTATTTACTGCAGATTCAGCTGAACTCCAAGAGGATCAGCAGAAACAAATTAGAGCGAAGAAGTTTGAGTAGAAAAAGTCTCAGACTCACCGGTCTGGAGCATTTTGGGTTTTTGTTCGTCATTCAGTGAAGTAACTGTCCACGATAGAGAAACAAAACTTCATAATGTCTGAAGTAAAGTTAAACGAATAAAAGTTTTCCTAGAAGTGAATGTTTTCCAAAGGTTACTTGGGTAACTGTAACTGCTCACTCTAACTGGTATTAAGTTCCTCATTCTTTTATCTCTGGTGTTTTCTGTACATATTTTTACTGTTTTTGCATTTTATCCCTAAAACAGAAACTAAACTGTTTGAGGGATAAATCTTGCAGTTTTATGCATGAAGTTATTTCAGCACCTTGACTTAAAAGCATTCAGCAGAAATCTTATTATATAAAAATTGATCAGTTCAGATGATTTTTCTCTTTGATCAGGTGAACCTGGAAGTCCTGGAATGAGAGGGATGATGGGATTCAAAGGCTACCGAGGATTCACCGGCCCCCAGGGCATAAAGGGTGAGTTACAGACCAACTCTGTCTCCACATTAACACTGAAATACAACAGCAGAGAGTCTGCAGTCAGGAGCTTCTTCATCAGCAGTTTCCTTCATTTCCACTTCAGGTCAGAAAGGAGATTCAGGAGAGAAAGGTCAGAGCGGTCCAGCTGGATTCACCGGAACGAAGGGCGATCGAGGATTCAAAGGTCTGAAGATCGACTCAGAAAAATGTTTTTAATGTTTCTTCACATGATCAATGCTTGATTGGTGTTTCTCCAGGGGAGAAAGGAGACCAGGGTCTGAGCGGACCTCCAGGTGCTCAGGGTCCCCAGGGAGAGATGGGCACCTGCCCCGCCTCCTGCGAGAAAGCCTCAGGTGCACCGGGTCTGCCAGGGCCCCCTGGCCCAGCCGGGGCCCGGGGTCTGCCCGGGGTGCAGGGCATTGTGGGAGCTACGGGTGTGAAGGGCGATAAGGGAGACACAGGAGTGTCTGGGCAGCCCGGTGTGAATGGTCAGAAGGGAGATCAGGGTGAGCAGGGGATCTGTGAGTGCACCGACGGGGCGGACGGCGCCAACGGGGCGCCAGGGGAAAAGGGCAGCAAAGGAGACAAAGGTGACGCTGGTGCACAAGGCATTCAGGGCCCCATCGGTTTCAAGGGAGATCAGGGTAACATGGGTCTCATGGGTCCGCCTGGCCCCTGCTCCCCGGCCATCCAATCAGCTTTCTCCGCATGCATCAACCAGTCGTTCCCCGCTGCCAACTGGCCGGTTGCGTTCCCTGACATCCTGACCAACGAGCAGATGCACTTCAACCCGAACATGGGCATGTACACGGCACCCATCAACGGCACCTACGTTTTCTCCTTCCACCTGGCGACCAATCAGAAGCCGCTGAAGGTCGGCCTGTTCCGAAACTTCTACCCGGTAGCCAGGGTAACGGAGGCGTCGAGCCAGGCCACCGCCAGCCACACGGTGGTCCTGCACCTGAGCAGAGGAGACCAGGTGTGGCTGCAGGTGAAGGACTCGCTAACCAACGGCATGTTCACCGACAGCGAAAGCAAAAGCACGTTCTCCGGTTTCCTGCTGCACCCCGACTCCTGCGACATGCCGCTGGGCAGGTTCTTCGTCCCTCTGCCGCCCTCTGGTGGCTTCTCCTGGAACGGTCCTGGTGGCCATCCCACCACTTCGCCGCCTTAGGCTCCGCCCAGCGACAGGTGTTTAGATGCAGACAGCCAATCAAATTCAGTGCTGCACATTTTAAAGGAGGAGCGTTTGCAGAATGAGGCTGGTACCGACCCGGATGGTCTGCAATAAATCACATTTAAAACACGACTTTACACAGTTCTAATACTATCCACACTGATTATCAACAAATTAAGCAACAAATTGCAAGATGTCACATTGATGTTTTGAATAAAGAACCAATATTGTAACATGTACGGCTGATATTTTGGTTTTAGCAGCTGATCAGGCGGGTTTATCGTTTGGTCTCTTTAGGAAGCCGGGGTATGATTAAATATGAGCTTTACTGAGTCACAGATGGATGAAGAGTAAACATGTTTGAATGAAAGTCTAAATAATCTGATTGTAAACCAGTTTGTCTCCTTTTTATAAGTTTCTGAATCTCCATGGAGATGAAAACGATTAAAACAAATTCTCCTCCTTTGAAACGTCCAGAAAAACTCACTTCTGATTCAACACTGTGTCTGACCTCTGACCTCTCAGTCAGCTCTAGAAGTTCAGCTTTGCTCCAACATGAAATATTTCCAAAGCACTTTGCAACCGTAGAGTTGATTTGCTCTTAATTATTAAAATCTGCTTATTTTCTTAGGAATATTATCAGTTTGCCTTTTAAAATGATGCATGAATAAAAGCAGAGCAGAAGCTTCCACATTGTTTTTCAGACAATAACTAAAGTGTGTCTTGTAAATTTGTGTTATGACTGTGTTTATGGATAGATTTATGTCATTTTGAATAAATCTCCAGTTTCGTTTTACGCTCCGTGTTCGGAGACAAACGCCAAACTGGTTGGAAGACTGGAGATTTTTCCATTTGACTCAAACTCATTGATCAGCAGTTTGAGACTCTTGTTGCAGCGATTCAGGACAGTTTCCATGAATGTGTCTGAGTGATGACAGACAGAGGAATGTGTGGCTACCTGAAGTAAAAGAGACGAATACAAAATGCTGCAGTTCTGTGTCTTTATTCAAACAAAGCTCACGGCTCCTCGTTCGTCCCAAACCGTTTGCTCCTCCTGGCTCCAGAGATCCTAGGAATGTTTCTCAGGTTGTGACTCCGGATACGTTTTCTAATTTCAACCTCCTCAAAAATAAAACATTATTCCATAAAAAGCAGCTGGAGATTTGCTCCAGAGGCGTGTTTATCATCAAGAGTCCAGAAACTGACGAGGCAAACAGGTTAGCTTACAGCTAACATCCACAAATACATCAGACCGCCTTCGAGATCATTGTTAATCATTTAAACACCAGATGAACCTCATTGTTCATTATTACACACAGTGGAAGCCATTTTAGCGCTAGCGGAGGAGCTAACATCCTTATGTCCTGTTAAAGTTTCAACAACATGTTCTCTGATTAAGGAGTCGTCAGTTTTTAGTCCGATCCGATCCGATCCGATCCGGTCCGGTCCAGTCCGATCCGGTCCGGTTGTGTTTATCTAAACCTGCCAGAGTAGAAAACTATTCATAGCGTCTCACAGACATCCGGACTCTTGTGAAATATCATTTTTCTACATGTACATCTGGTTTTGGAGGTTCAGCCAATCAGCAGCAAGTAAAATAAATGGAGCTCCTGGATTGGCTGCTTCGTAATCACCAGCCAATAGCGGGTCAAGCAGCATTGGTCAAAGGTAGCTTAGCTTCCCAGGCAACATTTTGTCCACAAACCCAGGAATGGGAAGCTTTTCCAGGAATACTGAACATACTTGGCATCATTTCCCTGAACTTCAGAATAAAAGCACACAGCAGCTCTGATTGTCTCCATTTGTGCTGCAGGCTGTCAGAATATCATTTCTGCTAATTAAAGGGAATTTTATGTCCACTAAAATTTAAGTTTTAATCAAACCTTTAAATTGGAATGCACATTGTTCCATGGTGTAACTCTGGGATGTCTTCAAAACCTGAAGATAATGTTTGGAAATGTTTTAATCACAATAAACTTCCATTTCAGGTCCTTTTAATCCAGGAGTTTCTGAATTCATGTAATAAAATCAGAGGAGATGAAATCAGATCTAAGATGGAGTCCAATAGTTTTTATTGTTCAAACACAGAACAGCATGTCTCAGCCAGAGCCTAGAAAAGCTGCAGCTCGTTTCTACGGTAACTAACATCTCTGAGCTGCAGGAAGCCGAACTTCACTAAAACACCGGATTAAAACGGGGACGTCTCATCCCAACACGTCGGCTCCTCTACTTCTCCTTGGGCGCCATGTCGTCTCCGCCTGACACGTTGCCTTCCTCCTCGTCATCATCGCCGGCGCCGATGATTCCCTTCAGGTAGGAGCGCTTGAACTCCTGGAACACCAACTCATCCTCCATCTCACTGGGAACAGCAGGAGCATCACAGATCAGACCAGTGAGAACAAAACTCCCACCGAGAGTCGCTGAAACCGACCAGCATGAAATGAATCAGGAAAACACAAACACTGTCAATGTTCTCTTATCTCTGTTTTCTCCTGCATCTAAAGCTGCAAACTATTCCAGAAACTCAACCTGCATCTGTTCTGACATTACAGAAAACAATGAAACAAAACCAAACACGTTGGGCGCCAAGGTGTCACCACCGACATGGCGGCAGGTTCTTCCTGTTTAACCTGATCAGAAGACAACAGATAAAGAACAAAACGAAGAGGAAAACTGAAACGAGCACCAGCAGAGGGAAGACCTGGAATAACCTGATCTAAAGCATCAATAAGAACAGGAAGTTTCTCTCTGAAAAGCTTAATTTCTTTGTTTCAGCCTCATCAGAATCTAGTTGCTCTCATAGTTACCTCTCCTTCACTGCCGGCAGCAAGAAAATCAAAGTGGAGAGAAACAGAGGTGAAAGAGGAAACGAGGTCTGATGGACAGGTGAGATCAGGTGCAGAGAAAGTTCTACCTGCTTCTGGTTTGGGATGCATGAGTGTGAAGGGAACCTCCAGGCCGACCTCACTGCAACACACAGCAGATTCAGGACAAACAGGCCGAGTCGAACATTCGTGATGTTTCCACAGAGCCTGAACTCACCTGGATCCTATCATCCTGTCAGCAGGTTGGAGACAAACATGAGCTCAGATTACAGCTTCAGAGAAAACGAAACACAAAGAGCCTCTGAGGCTCCGATCCTTCCTTTTACCCTGATATGAAAACATTAAAACAGTTCATCTGACCGCCAGGCTGAACTCCATGTCTGCTGGAAAACCAGCAATAAAAACCTCAATGAAACGGAGGAGAAGAAACGCAGCAGCGAAAGCTGTTCAGATTATCCTGTTTCCTCATCCAGATCAGTTTTCCTTCTAAATAATCTCCTTTAAACTCATTTTTGTTTTCTCTCAGTGTTTTTCTCCTCACCTGGTCTGGCGTTCTGATTGGCTGAGGTTACTTCCTGGAGGAGCGCTGACATGACGCTGCCATTTGTTGTGAAATAAACTGAACTGAACAAAAATCTCTCTAACATCTGATGATCTGACTGTTGGACTGTTTTTCACTGACAGGTTGTTCATTTCGATCGTTGCAGGAAAATGAGAGGAAAACCGACCAACCCTCCGACGATGAGCTTCACCATGACTTTGTATGAAACCATGATTCCCAGAACCTCCTTCAGGACTCCTTCCTTCACGCTGGAACAAAACAGACGTTTCAGATCCTGCCGGTTCTGCGGGGCATTGCCGAGGCGAGGAGCGCGGCTCACATGCTGGACGAGGCCAGGTTGGTGTCTTCGTGCTTCAGCTTCCCGTCCAGAGCGATGCCTCTCCTCTCGCGGTTGTTGGCCAGCAGCGGCAGCAGCTTGTAGACCTTCTGCAGCGTCGCTCCGGCAGAAACCGAGTCCCTGACAAGGAGACGAGACTCAGAGTGAAAACACAACAAGAGCAACAACCAGGAGCAACAACCAGGAGCAACAACCAAGAACAACAACCAGGAGCAACAACCAGGAGCAACAGCCGAGAGCAACAACCAGGAGCAACAACCAGGAGCAACAACCAGGAGCAACATCTGAGAACAACAAACAGGAGCAACAACCAGGAGCAACATCCAGGAGCAACAACCAGGAGCAACATCCAGGAGCAACATCCAGGAGCAACAACCAGGAGCAACAACCAGGAGCAACAACCAGGAGCAACATCCAGGAGCAACAACCAGGAGCAACATCCAGGAGCAACATCCAGGAGCAACAA
>CAEGAE010074115.1:0-42904 GCA_903067095.1 Girardinus metallicus
ATATATAGGTAGATATAGATATAAAATAATGCATTAAATGCCATTGACATGCATTAAAACCTGGGGTGTAGCAAGACATTTTTTTTTCTTTTCCTTTCAAGTACAATCATGAAAAAGGTAGCAGATTTCTGTATTCAGCCCCCATGCAGTTCCCCCTAAATAAAGTTCCACCAAATGCTTAAAATTTTCTTATCAAAATTCTACACTACTTTGTAGGGGTCTATCACATGAAATCAAAAATAAAATCATTAATGTTTGCAGTGTAAAGACAAAATCTCAAGGGAAAAAAATTCAAAGGACTCAAATTCCAAGGCACTATTATTACTGTTTACATTACATTATTTTCTGCCTACATTCACCATTGCAGATAAACTTTAAATTAATTCACATGACAGAATTTCTTACATCCAGATGCATTGAGGCTGCAGCAGTGCATACAGCCTTACTTTGTAACTACTTGTACTTTATAAGCTAACAGAAGATTTACAGGAATAGCGGTGGTGTGCTGCTTGAATATTGGTGAAAGAAGTAGGTGCTCTTCAGTATGTTTCTGTTCCACTCTTCTAATCAAATCATTCAGGTGACGCCATGTAAATTATTTATCACAGTGAACTATTTTGACATATGCACCTGACTCAGTGAAACAATTAATCAAAGTCTGTCACTCTGACACCAAATGGCAGATGAGCTTAGTAGATAAGCATATTGCTGTTGCTAACCCATTTGCCTTAATATAGCTCTCTTCTGGAGCTAGTTTTAGCTCGACGTAGAATTTAAAATTCTCTGCCACATCTTATCTTCACAGTTGCACACATGAAAAACAATTAATAAATAAAACTGTCATATTTAATTTGTGGTTTGTTATAATAGTACATAGACCTACACAAAAAATGGTAAATGGGAACCAAAAACAAAAAAAAAAAAAAAAAAAATCCTCCTGATAACACAAGGACTTGTGGGAATATAATGCATGTTATTTTCTAGGAATCTTTTGAAAGTCATCTCAATCCTCCAGCATATTTGAATTCAAGCAGCAAAACAACATTGAAAACAAACATTTCTTACTGTTGACTCTTCGTTTTTCTTAACATTAACATCATAGTTATTACAGAAGGAGATGGCAACCGAAAGAAGGTAGGAAATACACTCCAAACTAGAAGACATGCTCTAGATGGTTGAATCCTCTGCTATTGTTTCGTTTAGATTTCTACATTCCTTCCTATTTTACAGTACCTCAAGTGTGTACTTAGTGGGGACATAGACTTTATTGGTCGTTGCACTGTTTAATAAAGATTGCTGATAGCAATATACACAGAAACTGAATAGTTTGAATAAAGTAATTAAAAAGTACTCCAGTGCACACACCCATGCACACCACAACACACTCCAACTGTCTTGTGTCTGGACCACCTGGCTGATGTTAAAATTGCAATGTGCTGGTGTGTGCGTGCATGTGTGTGTGTTTGTACAAGTCCTGGTCGGCACCAGGGAGAAAGTCAGACTAGCCTGTCAGGCCCCCGAGGGCCCTCGTTGGTTGAGTGTCCATTAGCCTGATGAGGTTTGGCAGCTCATGTTGCTGGAGTTACTGTTAAGTTTCAACCCTCCTCGTGGCTAGGCCTAATTAAACCTAGACCTCAGACCTAATTCAAAGCTAATTAGCTGTAGGGGTTAGCTACCACCACCGCAGGCTGTGATGGGTGTTGTGTAATATGTGTAGTAAGGCGTGTTAAATGGCAGTTATTCAGTGGGAGACCAGCTGAATTAAATGAACTCACCATATGCAGTTTAGATGATGATTTTTAAGCAAAGCAGTTAAAAGTCTGAGCAGCAGCACGAGTGCACAGAAGTTCCTATGCTTGGAAAAGCCCCGGTGAGCCCTGAATATCTAGATTTTCCAGTAAGAGTATATCTCTAGCAAACATGCAGGAGAAGGATATTATGGTGAGCTCGAGTAAGTCAAGAGTTTGTGCATTTTCAGTGCACAAAGAAACCAACTGGCCTGACTGAAAAGAAGCTACACAATAAACTGTCCAACCCCTGGGAAAGGTCCTATGGTTTCCCATTAAGCTGTACTGACAGCTTGACATTTCCCAGGGTAGAGGGTTCTGATTCAGGTATGTTTTATTCATCCTATTGACTTTACATTGCTGCCAACCCAGACAGAGAGCAAAAGCTTGAAGTGTAGTAGGCGGCAGTGAAAGGGAGAGCTGAAGACACCTGTTGTTGTTGTGCTTACTGCTTAGATAGCCAGGTACATCTCTGAGACAACCAGGTGACATATCCACAATGCTCATCAACATGCAGACAGAGATTGGAAGATTTTGCCTGAACAGAAGGTATAAATCTCCTTCTTCACTAGGAAGACTTCCAGCAGTCTGGAATTGTGGAAGTGTGGGGAAGCCATTTACTAGTAGCATCACACGCTTCTGATTCACACTTTAACAAAAATATAGCTGAATTAATTAAGCTAAACTGCAAATTGTGACTCACTAAACTTAAGTGAAAAACATTTATTTTCTGGACAAATATGCTGTGCCAACTCAAACTTGCATGAGGTACTAAGCACCGACTTCCCTTTTATTTTGTTCATCCTCAAGCAGTTTTTCTTTAAGTACTTTCTTCAGAAGTCCTTAAAATATATAAAAAGAATAAATTTGAGGGTATGGCATTTCTGCTTACAATACTGCTTACAGTGTATTTAAAATAAATTATTACGGTATTATAATTAGGCGTGATGCCATCTTACACTGAGATTTCTGTTCAGTTTAACCTCAAACCCCTGTCAATTAAATTAGCTGTGACTTTATCTACTAACATGCCATAATCAGCTGATCTGAAACATTTATGAAAATAAATAAATATCAAATTATTTTTCAATTACCTGTTCCAGTGAACAGGTAATTGATTCCAGTGCAACTTAACCTAGAGAGGACCTAGTTTAATGTTGTGTTCACAAGCAATCAGGGAAACAAAAAGTCACCTCTTGCTTAACTTTTACAGTTACTTACATTATTGGTGAAATATAAGCACATGAAGCTTTTTTGTTGTATTTATTAGTCCAAATATATGGCGCAATTATCTTTCTCTAGGGGCCTCCACAGCTCAGCTGGGGGCTCTGACTATGTGTTTAACCTGCCAGGATCCCTGCCCGGCCCCACACGTTGCGTCTATATCTTTCTTTTAAGAAGCTGAGGTAGGTTTATTTATTTACTGTGCTTCATAAAAGAGATGGCTGATTTCTGATTTCTAAAGCTCCAGCTTCCCTTGATCCTAAAAAAAAAAAATCTCCTCCATGATCTTTATGTTTCCAAATGTTCCAGAAATCCTTCCAGTGCTTGAAAATAAGGCTGAAACTACAGTTGTACTGAATATAATTAAAAATGTTTTTTATTATATCCAAATTAAAATAAATTTCATGACAAAAAGCACTTCATTATTTTATACCTAACGCCAGCTTGGTAGGTTTTAGCTAAAAAAAAAATATTTACACTATTATGTAGTTTCTGTAAAATATTAAAATTATAGGCTATATCTGAAGCTAGACAAATAGACTTTTATGTGACTTTCAGGCCAGTGTAAGGAGCAACATGAATCTTCTTTTGGGAATATTTTCCTGACATATTCTGGACATAACACAATTCAGAAAGCGCTCCCCCCTCATCTCAAGGCATGTCACGTGGGTTTGGTAGCCTGGAGCCGTGGCAGAAGCCTCCTACTGGACAAAGCACTTGGAGCAAGGGAGACACTGTGGGCCTTGTTCCCTTTCTGCCGGCTCCATGTCAAATGGGTGTTTGCTTTCTGGGAGGACGAAGATCCCCCCTGGAAGGGTAGCAGCACGCAGCTTGCACTCAATTCAAAGTAGAGACACAGAAAACCTGGATTTAGTTTAGACACATTAGGGATCAGACTTTCCCTTTCAGTGGCTAGACATGGATTTATTAAAAAAAATAAAAATGAAACAATTTAAAGTAACTGTTCAGGATTTTTATAAAAAGTTTAGGTTAAAAGATTTTAAGCAATTAATATTTAGTTAATTCCTTTGGCGCCTTGCTCTAGATTTAAAGTGTCCCATAGGGTGAAGGAAACTTGACCAATAGATATGGATTCATATCTATTTGTATTCATATCAGCTTTTAGTCAAGCAATTGTAGTAAAACTATTTTACTACAACATCCACTATCTTTCTGGAAGTTGACTCACAGTCAGTCAGAAACTGTCACATTATACATTAGTTTCAGCCTCCATGGCCAACTAATCTGACTTTCTCTTCCCTGACAGTTGCCCAAAGAACAAAGCAGATCATAGCTGTCTTAAAATATGGGGCAGTTCTCGTTATAATATGGGAAATTTATGGGAAAATACTAATATGAGAGCACAGCGGGAAAGAGGGGTAAAATATTTTCCCAGCCAAAACCGGAGTCTTTGGCATCAGGTATGATGGTGTATCCAAATTACTTCTCAAAAATCATTAAACTAAATTACGCATTGGGATTCTAGTTACATAAAAGCTGGTTAATCAAAGGGAAAATCAATGTAAGAAATCGAATACCTTTTGTGTGAAAGACAGTTTCAAGGATGTTGTGCTTTTTTATCATTAAAAAAAGAAAAACAGCATGAAAACAAACAATATTAAATTATATAGGACTAGTGTGGAACACACACCAAAAGTGCAATGGGATTACTCCAGCAGTTTGTATTTAAGTGTTTCGATTGAATGTCAGCGGATGAGGAACAAAAGGAAAACTGTTATTATTATTTAAGTTTATTTGATAGGGACAGACACACATCGACAGACAAACTGAACAGAACAGCAGTCCCATATTTGTATCATAGTGCAATAGCAACAGCTAATTCGCAGCACTTGTCCCTATATGGGTTTTAAACAGTACATCTTAAAACTAGTAAAGATTGAAGTAACAATCATTTAAAATGGCTTGACACAATGTTAACATATACACAATCAAGCATATAAAACAGTGAAACATAAAACATTACGTATAGATACATTTCTGTTTTTGACATAACCAAAGTTTTGTTTGTTTTTTGAATGTATTAAAACTGGTTACAGACTTTAAATCAACAGGAAGTGAGTTCCAAACTGCAGATCCTCTTAAGGACAGACCACTTTGAGCAAAAGTGGTTCTTTGAAAAAGGAGATCTGAAGTGAAAATAATCTAATGTGAAAAGTGACTACTGAAAATTCTGAATGCTTGCGTATTTCACTCTTAACCAAAGGGGGGACAAAAATTAGGTTGAAACTCCAAAACCTTTTGCAGTTGGGCTTCGTCCAGCCACGCAGAAGAAACACCAGCTTCAAGAAAATGATTAACATAACCGCAAAAAGCAGATCAGGTACGATTTTAGGATTCTGAAAAGACAAAATCACCCCGCCTCTCGCCCGGAACGTTAGCTGAAGATAGGCACCAGCAACCCTCCCGTCCCCACTAGGGACAAGGGTGAATAGAAAATGGATGGATGAAAAAACTGTACTGTTGCATCCTTTTATAACAAGTTTTAATTCAGCAGTGTCTAACATCCCGATTTCTCCTTTCCCGACCACATTCTAAAACGTCATTCTGTTAAAAACCATAAAATATTTTACAATATTTCTAAACATGCACATAATCTGCTCTTTAAAAAGATATCAGTGATCAGATCAATAATTTTGCATTTGGCCAAACGACAGTATTTCCTGCACAGGAGATTGTTTGGTTACAAGTAAGAATTTTGGTTCACACGTCAAGTTCATCAGTCAAAGCACTGTGGGTTATAGAAATAAGATAAATACTAAGGGAAGACAACTTTAGCAAGTAAGACAGTGACTATATAATTTTAACTACATAGAAATTCACTTCAAAAAAACCTCAATCATCCATTAAAAAGCTGCAGTTATAAGTCTTATTTGAGCTGAATGTACAAAAAAAACCAACAACTTGTAAATACACAAAAAATAATAAATATAAAATACTTTAAAATCCAATGATTTTAAAGTATTTTGAACCAAAGCAATTGAACCAAAGATTAACAGAAAATACCAACACCCCGGACAAATTCTGGCGAGGCAGGATGTTCAGAAGTGTTGAGTGCACTCTTTTCTGTCTTGCCTATCCGAATGTCCCCAGTGTCTGTCTCAGTCTCACCAGTGTCCTTGTTAGTGCCCTCGGGTGAACCAAGCCATGTCAAACCTAAATCCATCAATCACTCACCGCCAGCCATGGGGGGACAGAGGAGCTGGCAGAGATGGAGGGATGAAGGCAGTGAAGAAGGGGGTAATGGGAAAGGTAAAGTAGAGCCAGCAGTTCACCCTTTCAGACGATTCTTCCTAGCTGCTGTCTCCCTCCATTCAAAGCCTTAAGAAATTCCAGACTCTAAAAGAATTTAGAGACACTTGTCAGGTCAAAAAAAGGCATTCACAACTGATTCTAATCAAAAGACTCGCAGACCTAAGCACATGTTCGAGGAGAGGAAGGTCAAGAAAAAAAGGGAGGTAAACAGAGAAGAAGAGAAAACTGACATGACTGGGAAAAAATAAGGGAAGAAATTGAACAAGGGAGATGAGAAGAAAGAAATTACAATGAAAAGGAGAAAATAAGATGGTAAGAGAACAAAAGCCAACAGAAAGAGGTGACAATGTTGTGGATGAGCCAGCAGGTATGTGTGTGTCCTGCAGAATGAAGTGGCACTGTCATAGCCTTAACTTCCCCCACAGGGTGCCTCTGATTAATTGTCCATTCAGCTCCTGTGATGGCGACTACTTTAACCAAGGCTCCCAAGACACTCACTCATATCCCGTACTTCATTGGAGCTGCTTCGCTCTTCTCCCCTGTACCACCCCGACTGGCTGCCCTTCTTTGGCTATAATTAGGAGATTTTTTATTTTTTTATTTTTATTTTTTTACTTTTAACCCCTCCATCCACTTTTTTTTCCCCCCATCATTCTCCTTCTGCTACAAATAACCTTACATCAGCACCCCTTTCACCTTGCCATCGGGGGATAATGTCTCTCTACGGGAGAAAGATTTTGGAACAAAAGCAGGGAGGCTGAAAACAGCATGATATGCAGTGTGCTCCCCCTTGTGTGTTTACACATGCTCTGGTGACTGGCTGAGATAAAGCACCCCTGTCACAGGTAAACACTAAAGCACAGCAAAGCAAAATGGCAAGGTTGACTTTAGACCTGCTTTGCACTTACTCAGCTCTTCTCCTGTTTGATATTGTCTCATATCATCAAACATATCCTTTTATTCAAGAAGCACCCACTCATGTAATGTAAAGCTTTTTACTGTTATTTAGTTATGGAAATAAAAGACAATTAAAAACACTTTTTTTTTTCCCACAAAAAAGAAATTGCTTGTGTTACACTAAATTAAATGTTTGGTATAAATTATAGCTTCTCTATAAGCAATATAATTGTCCATTCATTCTCTTTTTCTGCGGCAGAACCATGGCATCCAACTGGATGGCTATATACCAGCTCCCAAAAGCAGCCAAGGTCAATTGCCTTCCTGGTCCTCTCATCTTGTGCTTTATGTACCTTCACATCCAGGGAAAAAGAGCTGCGCTATTTCTGCTCTGCTGCAAGGTGACTGCTGCTTCGCAGGAATGATAGTCACACTAATGCACCTGGCTGGAAGTAGTGCATCAGTCAAGGTTTCCTTATATGTAAAAAGTAAATAAATCGCTAGGAAATATGTAAACATAGACATAAATGCTCTCCGTTATTATTATTATTTTTTTGCCGATTACACTCATACCTGTTCTGAGTCTTATCTTAAAGTTCTTAATGGGGCTGTTAAAAGACTACAGCTTGACTGAACAAAACTATTTTTCAAGGCTAAACAGAGCCTTAAAAATGCTTTCCTACTTCCTCACATGTCACATTTTGCTGTTATCATAAACCCGGATGTTGTTTTTAAACAGTTCAACACAAATTGTTGCATTGTTGTGAATTGAGGAAGAAAAAACATGCCTGAGGATAAAAAGTGTCCACATAAAGAAAATCAGAAATAAAAATGGCTCAAGTTCTATGAGTTTGATGGGCTACGTCTGTGAACAATACAGTATATGCTTAATGTCGTTGTCCGAGTGGAAAGTAAACTTCTGATGGGTATAACAGGTTTTCTTCCAGCACTGCCCTGACTTTAGCTCCATCTTCCCAACAATTCAAACCAGCTTCCCTAACTCTGCTGTAGAAATCAAACCATCTGCATAATGTTGCCATCGTTTCACTGTAGGAATGGTGTGTCCAGGAAGATGGGCAGTGTTAGTTTCTGCCACACACAGTGTTCTGCATATAGAGTTCACTTTAGGCTTATCTTACTGGAGCACCTTCAACCGGATTTGCTTCATATTTTTTTGCAGTGTGTGTGTAAAACTGCAAACAATATTTCTTATGGATTTCTTTCAACAATGGCTTTTTTTCTTCTCATTATTCAGAAAAGATTTCTGTGAGAATCAAAATATTATCCCTGACCTGTTTGGTGCATTTCTTGCCCTTCCATGGTGTTGATATTTCTAAAATATTCTCCAACAAAACTCTGAGGCCTTCACAGAAGAGCACAAATGTAATTATACACAGGTATCAACTACTTAACTCTGTGACTTCTGAGGGCTATTTTTTTACTTGATTTTATTTAAGGGTGTGTGAGTGAGGGGTGCTGAATACAAACTGCCTGGCACTGAAATGTAGTAGCACTGATGGATTTCAAAAGCTGTGATTGGCCACATGTGTAAATGCTATGGATCAACACTTTCACATAAATGTTTGCTCCACCAAAAAGTGAGATTCAGGTATTTTTAGGTTTATATGCTCTGTTTTTGGAACCAAATCAATGTTTTGTAAAAAGAAGTGTTAAAATATTTAAAGAAGAGTGAAACCAAAATCTTTTCCAGCTTGAAAGCTGAAAATCATGCACCCAGTAAAAGTTGAAAACTAAAGAATACAGTTTGTGCTTTCTAAATATTTTTTCCTCGGCTTTGTGGTTTCGGCATATTTCACAGCCTGGCTTATCTCTCCTTGCAATATTTGATTCTTCACATAAAAAAAGATAAATACTGACTTAATTCACATCATCAGATAAAAAACTCATTTTGTTTAGCTATTCTTCTATACATTTGTCTAGGATATTGAGATAGGTAATTATTCTGGTTTTTGGTGACACCTTAGGGCTATTATCTATAGCATCATCTTTAAATTATGACATTTTCCCTCTGTGTGGTAAATCCCTAAAATATTTCAGGATTTCTGTTATTTCGTTACACAAGTGATAGCATGTTTGGCGCAGTCATTTTTCATCTGTGCATAGATAAACTGTTTTCCAACCAAGTCTGAAAATTACCCCCCACCTCCATCTCACACTTGCTCCCAAATGCCTCCTTACAGCTGCTATGACTGACTGCAAACTCATTTATTACAGGTCACAAACACCAAGTGCTTCATTTAAAAAGGACATTCCACCTCACTCCCCCCCCCCCCCCTCCCCCCCCTCTCGTACAAGTGAAAAATTGACCTGCGAGAATAGCATGCGGGGCACACTGGCCCATTAATTGGATACTGGTAGCACCCAAAACATGGCATTCGGGATATAAGCCATGGGGGTGAAGCAGAAAGACACATGCAGCACTTCGGTCACATCTTTTATTCTACTACAGTTATAATAGTTTATACAAGGTACCAACATACAGTCAAATTAGGAATTTTGCCCTGGAATATGCAACATGTTAAAACTTTGTAGAATCACATTTTACTGCAATTAAAGCAGCCCATTTGGTTATGTGGCAAATCTCCACTAGCTTTTTATATTTCAAATAGTTAACATCCATCTTCAGGTCATCTTGCCACAAATTCTCACTTGGATTTAGGGCTCAACTTTGACTAGGCCATTCTAGCACATGACTATGATTTGACCTACTTCTATCGCAGCTCTGCATGAATATTTATATTTATTACCTGCTGTAGGATGAATCTCAGTTCCTGTCTCAACTTTATTGCAGCTTTTATCAGGTTTTCTATTAACTCCAACAAAGTCATCTGTCATTAAGAAACACCCATGGAGCATAATACTGTCACTACTACGATTTACTGTAGGGACGGTGTGTTTTAGATCACAAGCAGAGTAAATTTTCTACAACAAAGCACTTACATACCAACAAGTTACATTTTGGAGTCATCTGGGGGCAACAACTTTTTCCACTTGTTTGCTACATAGTTTGTATCAAATTCTAAACAGGATCTGTTTTGGTTTTTGCTTAACTATGACTTTCTACTTGCCATTCTTGCATAAAAGCCAGATTTGTGGAGTGTACACCAGTTCATATGTCAACATATTGTTCTAATTGAGCTGATGATTTCTGCAGATCCTCCAGTGAAATGTGGGTCTCTTGGGTGGTTCAGTAAATAATCCTCTCCCAGCCTCATCTATTTTTTTTTTGGTGTGCATGTCTTATTAGGTCTGCAAAAGTGTTTCACACTTTTTTGACAATGGATTTAACAGTTCTGTGACATACGTAATGCATGGGATATCGTTTTAAAATCTCAACCTGCTTTGAACTGAACAGATACACAGACTGTATCCCATAAGAAATTAATCAGGTAATTTCTTATGGGTTCAATGGGTTTATATTTGACAGTATGAGGAAGGGAATTCATATGAATGTCAAACTTTTTGGGCTTTCATGTGTTAAAAAAAAACCTGTGCAGAATTGTCTATTTCAAAATTATACTCTACTTTGTGTTTTTCATACAATAAAAAAAAAAAAAAAAAAAAAGATTTGGTTGTGATGTGACAAAATGTAGAAAGCCGTCACGTGTGAACACTTTTGCAAGGCACTGGGCATACACTTTTACTGTGATAAGACTGAAAAACTTTAGAAACCGTTACTAATATATTTCCTTTCCTTTTACTTAGTTCTAAGCCATTTAAAAGCACCAAAAGTATTTAGCATATTTATTCAGATGCACAAAATACTAAATCAAGATTTAACATGAAGCTTACATTCCGCTGGCCATATCATTCAAATCCGTCTGTAATTACATTGTACATGCAGATTAGCCATGAATATTTTAAAGGAGGATTACTAAAAGCGGAAAGAGACAGAGAAGGAAGGAGTTGAGAGAAATCAGCCCTCTAACATACACCCACATACGGAACTGCATGAAAAGCTCGTTTGAAGGTGGAGCTAGTCTTTCATGCCCAAGTTGTCAGCCTATTATCATCCTTTCATATATTTGCCACCATTATTAACTGTGAGCGGGAATAGAAAAAAAAATAACAAAAAGTGAGAATAAAACACATCACTCCAATATGTCAGACTGTCTCTTCAGAAGGAAGGTAGAAAAAAAAAAAAAAAAAAGCAGACCAACTCTTATCATCAAACTCTCATTCCAAACCGTGGCGGTAATGACTGTGTCTTAACAAAGATTAGCCATAATTTCCATTGTCATTTTAATGCTCCCACATTATGTGGAGGCTTACAAAGCCAAAGATGAAGGAAGAGGGTGGGCGGAGGAAGACGAACAAGCAGACAGTGGAGCAGAGAAAGAGTCTCTGGAGCTTGCTTGGTCTGTCAGTCACCCCCCACCCCCCAACCAAGCCTTCACATGCACACCGTTGGACACAATCAGTTCACACACAGACAAGCGTTCATGTACGTTGTTCACGCATGTTGTCACCGCATTTTGAATCTCTCAAAATGTGGTTGTCAAAAAGGGTCGGTGCCTGAAAGCCTCCTGCAGTCCTCCAGCAGGATAGACGGGCTTATTGTTAGAGTAGCAGCAACAACAAAAGGGATCAAAAGCTTTGCAAGCTGACAGACATACATGGCATGTTCAGTCTGCAGACATCTATATTGTTTAGCGAACATGCGACTGAAGCTTTCAAAGGTCTAGAACATGCCCATTTGCTCCTACTATGCAGTGAAAGCTCAGGGTGCCGGCAGGGTGTGTGGGTATATGTGTAAATGTGTGGGAGTGCCTTGTGTTTCCCAATGTATGATGCGAGTTGGCATCAGTTTGCCCTGACAGCTTTAAGTGGATTCAGTTTGAAACAATGTAGTGTGGTTATTCTTTATACAGTGTTAATGATTAAATGTTTAATGTTCAAAAGACACAAGGGAGAAATAGGCAAAAAGAAAGAAGAAATGTGAGAAATATAAAATGTAAGGATGTAAACTATGTAAAGGAGATTCAACATTAAATTGAGATTACCAGAATTGTTCAGATGTTTTGAGGTGAGGTTCTGTTAAGTCTTTGTCAGTAATGGTTTCCTTGTTTGTAGTAGAAATATTTCAGATCACAGTGAGTTTGTCACGCACCACATTTTAACCGATTTTAACCAATTGAACAATTCAAACTGAAAATGTCTACTTCAAGGGAAGAAAAATAAATTGCAATTACCTGTCTCTACATTTGCAAGACACTGTGGTGGATACAGACAGCAAAATCCACCAGTGTAACGTGTAGAAGTGCCAATGTTTAAAATCTATTATTACTGCATTACTTCCCACAATCATGAATATTTTAGACATATTTGAGTTTAATTGTCTGAGCAAAACAGGGTAAAAAAGCTTTACTTTCAAATCTGGTTTCTTAACATATAAAGTCTTGAGTTAAATTTGTAGTTTGTGTTCACTGTAATCCTCAGTCTTCCGAACAAACATGAGTATTTTGTTTTGTTACTCATCCAGGTTGTGCTTTGTCAGATGTTAATATGGCTTTTTTGTGTGTGTGTGTGTGTGTGTAGGGAAGGGGGGTTATTATTGTAAATAGTGAATCCTTGCAAAGTCTTTTGATAACTTCAAGAATTTTAATGGTGTGTTAAAAGATTTAACAAGATTTTTTATTTACGTTTCATTCAAATGAAAACAGAATTATGCAAATTAAGTTCATTTTAAATTCCATATAATGAATGCTTATATGCATATAGTTTCTCCCAACATAATTTCCCAAGTTAATTTCTGCAAAGTCAATGACTTAAATCAATTTGACTGTGCTGTAGAATAATTAGGATTCAGGTTGGTTGTGTGTTATTGAATCTGAATATGTGTTCAGATTTTATAGGGGGAAAAAAGATCTGATCTTTTAAAAATGAATTTGGAGTAATTTGGATTCCAATTCCTGTCCAATTATAATTGCAAATGAGTTTGATCTGTTTGTGTTGTAAAGTGCTGGGAATTGGTGCAACACAAATACATTGAACAAGTCTTAAAAATGTAGAAGTATTGTTGTGCTTTTTCTTTGAATAACCTCCTCAGAGTGAGAAGGAACCTTGCAGCAACAATCATGCAGGGATATCAAACTTTCTAAAAGAGAATGCATGTGTCCATATTATCTGGCTTAACTTGTTGGATTTTCACTCGCATTGATTATATTGCAACACAGATAAAAGGCCTACATCATTGCAGAAGCTCTACATTGTGATTTTTCAAACTCCCCTTGTAGGCCAGAAGCATATATACCAACCTAATTAAAGTGCAACTGATATATATTGTAAAACTTATCCAGTAAGACTTTAACAATGTCTGTGCATATGAGAGCTTGCTGCGCTACCTTGTTAAAGAAGGTCTTCCGTTATTGTGTATTTAGAACTCCAGAGCTCGAGTTATGCAGAAACTATCAGTCTATTTGCATTTCTCATGTGTCTTTAGCTTTCTTTTTTTTCCCTCTCACACAAAAAGATTCAAGCTTGCTCATCCTGCAGTCAACAAAAATAGAAAGCATAACAACAAAATAATACTGATGAAATGAGAAAGAGGAAATAAACATTCAATTTCTAATGTAACTTATCAAATGTGATTTATCTAACTGTTAGAGCCACACTTACTAAAGTACATTTGAATTCTAACATGGTCCAATTAAACATATTCACGACATTGGTGACGCATTGGTCCTTCTCTGACATCCCTCACTAAAAGCATGTTTAATAGCCAAGCTGACAATGATGCATGGCAAAACACATGCACATGTATGGCACATTCATAACTGCAGGTGATAAATGAGGGTGCATGAGATGGTAAAGGTCAGAGAGGATATGATCCAATCATTTCTGCTGGCCGCAGACAGTCTGGTTATGAACCCATCAACAAGTCAAATTGAAAAACTGTCTCCATTCTCATCCTCAGAGAAAAAAAAAAAATAGGACAACTGTGTTAAAACAAAGCATTTTGAAAGCAAGTAAAACATTTTAAGTACAACATTGCAGTAATTGAATCAGTAGTGCACAAAAAAAAAACAGCATCTATGCATAGTAAGTCACAAAAGCACTTTTTGCATACACTTCAGTTTCTGGTGCATAAATCCAGTTTTGGTCATTCATACCAGGCTTTTTCAGGTATGTAAAATCGAAATCCACTCCTACCTGGGCTGCCTTTGATGATCATCATAAGAAATACATCTCTTCTATAAACCATTTGCGATGGAAATTCAAAGTTACTTCATAGCACAAAATATGAATTGCTCGCTGATCACAGAAATCCCTTAAAAACTAGTACGAATGTAAGAGTTAGTCAGACGCAACTGTCAGACGTCAAACAAAAAAGTTTACAGGGCCTGAAATCTGCTGCAGGATTATGGGTATTATATTATTGATCCTTGCAAATCTAGTTTTTATAAGGTGGAAAATTCCTGCATACAGTCACAGGGATGTGTAATAACGTAAACGTTTGCATCGGTGCCACAAATTAAAACGAAGAACACTTCTAGCGGTCTATCCTCTCTCTAAATAAAAACAACAAACACTGTTGGTTTTGCATGGAATACTCATCAAAATGCATACTTATCAGCTGGAGAATATATCCAAGGCTTAAACAACAATGATTGAATAAGTTGTTGCATTTAAAAAAAACTAAACATTCTACAAAATATAAACTTCTCTGTGCATCTCAGACGATGTCTCTCACTGAGTAGTGGTGTAATAGAAACTTGAGGACAATTCAGCAAGAAAAAATAATCTTGAAAGCAACTGAAGACATGCAGGTGGAGTGTAAAAAGTCAATGTACGGAGGTTTGAACCTGCCACAGTTGGCAATAAATGTAGAAATAGATAAATGGCTTAAAAATTGTGGTAAATATTCCATCCAAAATATAAAATGTTCCTAATTTATTTGATTAATGTGATACCAAATAATATTTGTTTTTCATTTAACAGTATTGATTTATCATTGTTATTAATTTCCCATTTCTAATTTTATTGTTTTACAAATTAAGTTTCCTGTTTAATTATTTTTCCTCGTTTTATAAAATCCTGTATTTAATTAATACATTTTTATTCATTGTCAAATTTCTTTTTTTAACAATTTATATTTTTTTTATCTAGAATAGCTTTCTTAATCATACATCAATTGATTTTCTTACTTTTCTGTCATCATACTCTTGTTTTTAATCCCTCTGTTTGTAAGTGATAAACTGGCAAAAACAAAAACAAAAAAAAAAGACTGGGCAGAAGGAGGAGCCTGGTTGGTGGGCATTTAGAGTCAGTTTCTCTTCTACTGGTCAAGATAAAGATCCAACCTCTATGTTAGGAAAAATGTACAGATTTTATTTTTATTGCCAATGTTGGCAGGATCAGTCCTCCATAGAACAAAATGAGCTTCAACAAATGAGCTAATTTATTACAGAAACAGTTATTCTGGAAAGATATGAAAAAGAGACAAAGGAGGGAGAACGAAGAGATGGGGGCAAGAGAGAATGATTAGCGGTGTAACCCAAAAAATTAGGGAAAGAGGCAACAAATTATAGCAATGTAAATAATTTAAATTATCTCTGATGGCTGATCAGCAAAGATGTGTCAGGTGAACATTTTAACTATTTAAAATCCTATTTTTCAGCAAAGTTGGAAAGGATAAAAACAGGTAGAGGAGTGGATCATGGAACCAAAAGAGAATGGAGGACATAGATAAATAGAGAAGATTAAAAAGCAACAATAATAAATGTCTTCAAATAAAGTAAGAATGTGACAAGATCTACACTCAATCTCACAAGTAGAACTATTCCAACCCCTGTTAAGTAGAAGAGCTGCAGCAGGGGAAACAAAACCACATAGACAAGAGAAAGCACCTAAAATAACAGCTAGGAAGATAAAATGAGACAACAAATTAGAGCTGTGTATTGGACAATATAATACCAGCAGTCAAGCTCATAAGTAATATCACCCATCCTCCCAAAGCGCATAAATCCCCCCAATGTGAAGCATGTAGCGGGGGATCCCTCCAAATTTAAAAAGTGAATTTAAACCTGCTCTGGTTTAACCTCCTCTGGTTTAAAAATGTCTTTCAGAATGATTATACTTAGAAAACTTTGTAAATTTATAGGTGATAGCGTTTTAAAAAGTCTCTTGAAGTAGAACCAGTGGTCTACTTTAAGAACAAGGTATCTTAATGTGTCGTATTTAATTTGAGACAACTGGCTCAAACCAAAATAAGTGTCAAACCCAGTGGTAAAAGGGGGAATAAAAACTATTAATAAAAATAATCAGCAAGTGAAATAAATTGAGAACTTTGTTAGAACCAGAAATAGTTATTGACATAGAAATGTTTTCGCCTTCCCTGCCTTTAAGACTATCAAAATGGGTTTTCATCAATCCTTTTTTGAGACAGTGAGGATTCACAGAGAACCCTGTGGTTTTCACCATTCTCACATTGAATCCTGTGTGGATTATTCATCCAGAAAGTTGTTTTTTCAATCATTTTATCTGGCTGAAGAGTGAAGTCCCCAGAGAAGACTAACACAATAAATTACAGTCTGTCTTATTTTGGTCATTCTTGTAAAGAAGAAGAGTCAACAAATGTTCAGCAATGAAAAGCAAAAATCCAAAGGCTTACATTTAATATGCTTTTCACACATTCTAAATAATAACATCTTGTCAGCCAGGAGGTGTTAGCAGGATTTTTTTTTTTTTTTTTTTTTTTAAACCAGAAGGAAAGGGTTTTGATCAAATTAAGAAGAAAATCTCTATAAAAACGACCAACTGCCAAAAATAAGGGACAAAAACACAAAGGTTCACATTCCTTTTCTCAATAAATGAAAGTGAATTGGTACCTAATCAAATACTGTCATTCTTCTAATATAAAGCCTAGTGTCAGCACAGGGTCAAAGCTCCTTTAACAAGCGACAGCAGATATGACTGTAAGAGGGCTTTGTGACATAGTCGAGCTGTATAGGCCGCTAAATATGTCACCATTCTTTCGTCTGGCAGTAACTGGCAGAAGAAAACACACAAAACAGAAAAGTATTCAAGAAGCCTCAGTCTTTGTTGTGGGACCAAAAAAGCTGAGAAGAGGAAAATAAAAAAAAGAAAAAAGTCTCCAAAGTTTCCTGTGCTCAAACCTTGCAAATATTTTGATATACAATGGATCCGAGTAGTGGTAATGTTTCGTCAGTTTCTCTCCTACAACCAGTGAGTGCAGCCATGAGATAATTGCTGAAACAACTGAAAGGTTCTTCAACTACATAGCCCATCCACCTCTTCAATCAGCTGAAGGAAATATGAATTGGCTGACGGCTGTCAAATGATTTAAAGAAAACAGTTTGTCTATATTGATTTGATTACATGGGTTGAACAAGCAATGCACACAACTGGGGACCTGCAAATGCACCTTTATATGGGTTGTATAAACATTCATACACACAGATATTTTTTTCAGAATGAGGCCACATGGTTTAGAAAATGGCAGCTATATGCATTCCCGAGCTCCTATAGTTCCAGATTACAGCTGCAGTCCAAAAGAAGAGCTGCATGCTGCACAGAGACCCATGTGGTATGTAGATTCAGCATACTGCAGACAGTCCTCTGCTGTCACCTACAACAGTAGAAAACAGGGCTAGTCAGAGATTTTGGCCGTACTTAAGCTTCTTCCTTGCCCGGGGGCCACAAGACAACTTGCCAGGACATACAGATTTACAAACACAGTTTTACACATACTATATGTAAAAAATTGCATAATTTATGCAGTGTCTGGATGTCTTGTCTATTTGATTCAAAAAGTGAAACCCCCAAATTATATTACATAGATGACACAGAGCTATATTTTTCAAGTGGTTTTATGTCATTTTGATCATTACCTTATAGTAATTAAAACTCAGATTTCAGTTGAAAATTGTGTGGTAGGAAAACATGTAGAGAAGAAAAGCTTCACAAGCAACATGGATAAGAAGTTTTTAAAACAAAACCAGTTCAACAGAACTGGATTGTTGCTCATAACACTAAATCCTTCAAATGAAAGTAAATTTAGCATTTCATTCAGAAAGAAGAGTGGAGAGACACAGAACCAAATTTGCTTCAGTGTGAGGCTTCTGAGAGTGATGATCTATTGATACTGAGCCACTGAGTTTTATCAGTTTTTAAGTCACCACAGCTATCTACCAGGAAATTTGTGGTTTATTCTTTTATCTACAGAATCTGGGGACATGCCAATTTCATTTTACATCATAACTTGGCACCTGGCCACACTGCTACAAGTACCAAGATTTGATTCAAGGACCATGCTATCGCTGTGCTTGATTGGCTAGCTGACTTAGCCAACATGAAATCCCCAACTTAGCTGTAGAAGTACTGTCAGACAACTCAAAACTTTACCACTAATATACAGTCAAGTTACTAGTCTTAAGGTATACTTTAGATTTTAAAAAGATAGACTTTCAAACCCACTAATATTTTTGTCATACTATACCTGTGGTCTGATGTTTTTTTTCTACTGCTATGGTCTGATTTACTTTGCATCCCGTTATGGAGCATATAGTCAAGCTACACTGCCTCTTCCCAACGTGTTGCTTCACAAAGCATTCCAGCTGGCTTCAAAAAAGGCAATCAGAATTTCCTCATCTTACAAAAAAAATTGGGCATTTTGGATATGTTATTGGTCACACAAACTTGGACAAAATGTATATGTATTTTTTTTCCTTGTCTTAGTACACAGGAGCTTTACTGAGTTACAATAATAAAAAAACAAATATAACAAAAGGAAAGGAAAACGTTTTTTAAAAAGTACTTTATTGAAAGCGCTTTTACTGTTTAAATAAACTCGACTATTTTTTATCGTCAAGGGACATATTTTCTATCATGTACTTACTACAATAATCAGGCAAAGGCCATGTAAGAGGTCTGAAAGAAATTCTGCCCAGGGTGGCACCTAGTTTTGAGCTGCTTCTGCAGAAAAAAGCCAAGTTATTTATGAAAATATAAATGCATACGCAATTAACACCAGTTACAAACGCAAGTCCATAAAAAGGTGGCACTTTGAAGACAAGAACCACTAAAGCAACATAAATGGTGAAGGATTTTTACATTAATTTGTCATTATGGCTCATTAAGAAAGACAAAAGCATTCATTAAAGGAAAACCTCAAAAAAATGAAAGAAAGAAGAAAAAAAACATCTGTGAGACAGGCGCGTGAGCATGCAGTTCAGCACACTCGTAAGAAGTCGTTCGCGCGCGTTCTGCTCGAGCTCACGCACGGGCGCACACTAAGGGAAATTGCCTTCTCCTTTTTTCCAACAGACAGAAGTTAATCCGCGTTTATGCCAATTCTCGCACTGATATTTGTATAATCCGTTCTTCCTGCATTTGTCTGCAGTTCTCTTTTGTGTCGCCTTTACTGCTTTTTTTTTTGCAAAGCACATTTACATAATTTGGAGTTCTGCTGGCGGAATGGCATAGAGTCTTTGCTTTACGTGAAAGTGAATTACTCTCGTCTTCTCCCTCCTAATCCTGGGTTCCGCTGCTGGAACACGGGTGGGAGAAGTTCCGACACTCTTCCACTTATCCAAATTTAATATGTGCCTCCATTTGTTTGTTACACAAATGCAAGACGTATAAAAGCACATATATATACATACATGCTTGGGTTTAAAGGCACGGGTCCAGCAAGAGTTCAGCCAACGTCATTATTTTCCTACAAAACGTAATCAACGTCGCGCGTAGAAATTTACATTATTGCAACTAAATGTGAGCAAAAGGGCAGCGTACTGCAAACCTGCAAGGATTACTTTTTATTACTTTCACTCCTTCAATTTAACTCTCCGACAATGTAAATGGTTTAAAAGTTAAAATTTTAAACTTGAAGAACAAGGAGATACATTTTCAAGGAATACATAAAAATCACAAGAACAAATTGCTATTGCAGGAATAAATATATCAAACTATGTTCTGATTAATCAGTCGAATGGATGAACAGTTTTACTTTTTTTTGTGTAATTTATTTAATTATGAATTTTCATTCTTAATTAATTCCTACTAAATAGTAAACCAACACCCTGGGAAGCGGAAAGAAGCAAATGTACTCCTGTTTATCGCAAGTATTTCATTCCAGTCCGAGCTTGATTTTCTTGTTTTTTTTTTTGTCGAAACCAAAATATGATTATGATAGCGCTTTAGCCTATATCATCTCCATCAGGAGCACATCACCGAGTGCACCTTATGCCGCCCTGTGCGTAAAGAGCGTCATTGCACTGTACAAACAGTACTTCCACTGTCAACAGTGGAAGCCCTGCATGTGCGCGGAAATACTGGCTGTCAACAGAATGCCTGAGGGAAGCGACGGGGAGGAAGATAAAAAAGAGATGATTTTTCCCAGCTTAGTTTTTTTTTTTTTTTTTTAATGCCGGTTAAAAGACTGCATATGTGTGGGCGGGTTAAAGAGTTACACAGCAAAACACTAACACAACATGGGACTCATAAGAGGCAATCAATGCAGAAGTAAGTTGCGGATTTGCTTTGTCTGACAAAGCTTGCAGAGCAAAAAGCTGCTACATGTGAAACCTGCTGTCTTGCAGACCTTCGTCCAATTAATTAGGAATCAAAAAAGGATGTCTCACATCCAGTTATCTGGGACAAATCAATCTGTAAGGGTAGAAAACAACGGAGTATCAAAGCAACTTTCGCGACAGCTGCGCATTTGACAGCCTGCTTATCCACAGGAGCGGCAGCAACTTTGTCCGTTGCTGCGCATTTACTCCGCGTGAAGAACGCGTGTGACGGACATCAAATGCCCTTATTTCAACAGTGCAGCTTTGTAGAAGAAGAGCAGCAAGTCACTCGATTGGGTTCATCACAAGTAGCTCAGAGCTACGACCTGCCATCTGCTCAGACCAACACACGAGCTTCAGCGGAGCAGAGAGACTCTAGTTGCTGTTGTTTCAGACAAAACGAATACATGAACATAGTGTCGCTTATGTATAACGAGAAACTGTGCTGATAAAGAGAGAAAAAGTAACCACGTTTCTGCTGCTGCACTCGATTCGCACCTACCAGCTCCAATGAGACACCGGGAAGGGGGGGTGGGGGTGGCAAGCACTTGGCTTTTACTCACCTGATTGTGGAGAGACGACCCCAAACAAGACGCTTGTCAGGAGAAAGCCGAGGCAACACAGGACAGACGTTTGCTTCATTGTTGTGCTTGGCAGGTTATCTCCTTTTAAATTCACATGTCCAGCGAAGTATCCCTCATTCACAGCAAGAAAGGATGAGTCGCTTTGCGTTTTTTGACGGCTCCTCAGACTGCGAGTTTGTGAGCACTTTGTGGCTGCTTCTGCACAAGTTTACAGTTTGTCCAACTGTTCTTTGCGTCGTCTCTTTTGTGCCTTCTGGCTTAATTTGTCACTGACGCAAGAACAGAAATTGTGGAAAATCAGCTTCTAGCTCACACACTGAAAACCAAAAGCTTGCCAAAAAATTGCATAAAGCACTGTACTCAGACCATTACTCCCCGTCTTAGACACAATATGCAGCTGCAGACTCGCATTCTCGAAACACACCTCCAAGTCCCCTGGACTCCTCCCACCCGCGCCCTGATTGGCACAGGTGCCCGACGATCACCCCAAACTCCGCTAGACTCCAGCATGGTGCGCCGTCCCATTGGTTGGCACAAGACGCCCGAGACCTCCCTTTGAGTTCGTGCTTCGGCTGTGTTGCACCTGTCACCCTGAAAACAGCAGAGATAAATTCTGGGATTTATTGGTATCATAAGTAAAATAGAGCTGACTACTACTTATTGGTGGCTTCCTTGCACTTGGACAGACCTCATCAGGATCCGATAAGATATAGTTTAATTTTGGAAGTGTCGGTGTGCTGTTGTGCTTTTCTGGTGGAGCAGTGAAATTATATTATAGAACTAGAACGGATTTAATTAACAGTCTTGCTTTATTTATGTGCAGCTCTTTGGGAATCACTTTCCTCTTCATTAATTTTCCTCATTTAAAGGCTGATGTCAAGAAGAATGTTTTTACTGCAGCATTTTGAACCTGTTTTCATTCTAGCAAAGCAAAATTATAATCAATGGCAATGTCAATATGTTTAAGGTGTGAACAAGTAAGACTCAATCGCAAAAACGGCCTGAAATATCGCTTTTATCCCCATTCCATTAAATAATTTTCAAATAAGACTGGATATTGCTGTAGACTGATTAGTGTGGATTGAAGACATTTAAGCAAGCAAATCAATGAGAAAGATGTGACCTATATTAGTTGAAATAGCTCGCCATATTTAATCACAAATAAACACAAAATATATTTTTTTGAGGGTAGGGTGGAATGTTTGCGGTATTTGGGATATGCTTGCAGTTCATCCAGACTATTTGTTTTTCAATTATAGATTTGATTTATAGTCAATAACACCAAAAAAAGAGCGAAAAATATACCATAGAGCGCCTCAGATTAGACCCCTACATTGACCATACTGTCAACTAGTGGTTGAATGTTCGATTTTATGACGGAAAAAAATATCCCATTTGATCCCAGAGTAGCAGATTAAAAAGGTGGTCACAGATACACAGATATCATATATAATATGTCATATAATGGCAAAATTTAAGTAAAAAAACAAACGTTTTAATTATCATCTGGGCAAAGGGTCATATCTGAAGAGTAATTTTTGAACTGTGATGCTGAAGTGAAGTGGCCATTTTTTAACCTAGACCAAACCACTGATGTCTGGAAAATCTCATTCCATTAGCATAAACACAGGGAAAAATATTGAGTATGAAGTAGTTCAAATTATTCAATTTGTACCCATAATGGTCCCAGGGTTATTTGGTTTAAATATTCTACATGGCTTCTACTAAAAGTGAAAGATGTTTTGCCAGATAATGGAACATTCAAAATATCATCGAAACAAGGATTGTCTAACTCCCCTCCTCATGTGTTCCTGCTGCAACACATTTTATTCAAATGGCAGAATTTGCACCTCATTATTAAGTTCTGCTTAATTCTTATTTCATCCAGTTGTATTTAACCAGAGAAACATCTAAAACTTCAATGGCATTGACCCCAGACTCTGAACTCCACTGACCTAAATGGAAGATCTAACATTATAAAGACTTTATGGCCTCTCAGAAGATTAAAGAAAGGAGTTTGCAACCTAATTTTGTTTTGAGTAAAGAAGAAATGAAAGGGAGAATAAATTCAAAATCGATGAATTTATTTATACATAGGCCGGTAAGCTTCTAGCACTAGACCCGGCAGAACAGAACTGGAAATGAGTTCCTATCATTATAGATAATGATAGGAAGTTACTGTGTAATGCTGGAAATAGGTCAGAGGTAGATGAAGGTTAATTGGAATCTTCTGCAACTCTACATTCAGACCAAAAAGCATAGTGTATGAAGTAAGCAAAAATAATAAGCACAACAGAATATCAAGTTTGAGTAGGCTTCTTTGATCCCGTGGACCAGAGGTCTAGGATGTTGAAGCAGAAACACATCTAAAAGTTGGAGGATCTCGACCGACCTGGAGATGCTTCATAGTAGTTTTCATGAGGGTCTGAACTACCAATCAGATACAGGCTTAATGTAACCTGAGAGATAATTTTCAAAGAGCTATTGAGCTATAAAACACTTTCTTTACACAAGTGATTGATCAAAATCACAATCTGTTACAATATCCAAAACACTGTTTCATGACATAGGATGTTTTTACATTCAAAGTTGCAATTGTGCACTCATTCTAGTAAATTAAATTATAGTTTCACATTCAGGGTTTAACAAGTTAGCCAGTATTTCAAAGCACAACTCAGCTGGGATTACTTCCCACTTGTTAGACAATCTTCCTGACAGAGGTCATTACAAAGTTTAGATCAAGATACTATTGTGCTTTCTGTGCTACTTGCTCTATACAAAAAGTAGTGACTTTGTGGTGACTGAGAGTTAACTAAGAGTAAGCAAAACAATGAGACAAAAGGTTATTGCTTTCACCAGCTGGTGCTTGGGGTTTGCTCTTTGGGAGCAGGTTAAATGCCTCCTGGAGTTAAAATATGCCCACACATCTGGGCCAATTTGCAACTGCATGCCCAACTCCTCTTCTCCTCTAGCTTCCAGTCCAACTTTGTTTGACTCATGCAAAACATGAAGATACACTGAATAGTCAAAGTTTTATAAGTCTCAAAATAATTTTTTAAGGCCCAGGGGAACAAAGAACATCTTAGCAAAGACAAAAAAAAAATACTGATTATTTGTATTTGTTAGATCAAGTCATATAATTGGAGTTAAGATATATAGCCATATATCTATCTATATATATTTATATATAAAGCATAAATATTGAGTCTACAATTTCAGTGTACCTCAGCAATCTTTTCCTAGGTTGTGTAATTACAACTACCAACTTAAGCTATCCTATGAAACAAGGATTTAGTGCAAAAATTTTAATTGATTGTAAATTTTTCTTTTCTAATCAGCAAAGTGGCAACATTTTAAAAAATATTAAGAGACAACCGGCTAATAATTTTAGATGGAATTCAAAACATGCCAACAGTATGATGGTTCCAACACTATGCTTGACACTTGGTACTGTTGTCTTGGGTTTATCTTGAAAACCTTACCTTAATTCCTTCAAACATTGTTTTTATCATTATGTCAAATAACTCAATCTTTGTCTCTCCTTGCCATAAAACATATTTCCAGAAGATTTCCCATTCTTTCACTTTGACAGCTTTATATTTTAGTCAGCTTGAGGGTGAGCTGGTTTTCATGCTGTCTGTCTACAAGGCTATGACAGACTTCTTTCTGGACACAGATAATGGTCTTCCACTAATTTCAATTTCATGCTCAACTTGGGCCTTGGTGGTTCCTGGGCCAGTGTTTAGCATTTTGACCAATTTTCTTTCATCAGTGGATGACAATTTACACTTGAAATATGACCATAACCAGGTGTTCCGACAGGACAATGATGCCAAATAAACAAGAAAACTAATTTTAGAAAGCTTATGCCAACCATGTTAATAGCCTCAGAATCACTCTGAACTAATACCAATTGAAAATGTGTCGACTTTGCTTGAAAAACGAGTAGCAGGAATCCTCCTTAATGAGGCTTACCATTTCCGGAGTCAGCAAAGGAGTCATCAAAGGAGCAGCCAGAATTATGCAAGAAGCTTGCTGATCATTATGAAAAGCATATGATTGAGGTGAAACTTTCTAAAGAAAATTTAAATGAATTTTGGTGCATATATTTAAGCCTTTCATGTGTATTTTCAACTTGTGTGGATTAAAAAAAAAAAATCATAATAAATGTACGTTTCTGCATCCAGCCTGCATGTTTAAAATTCAGGATGTGTCGTAAGTTCATACGTAAAAAGAAAAGATCAAATTAATTCTTAAAAGTCCAACATCTGAGAAAGAAATTCCACAATAAATTTGAAGTTCCGCATCCAGTTCTTATATTTAATATTACTATAACCTGAAATGCATCAATGTCTGTATGAAGTGTAACTTCACACCACTATTGTAATAAAACAGTTCAAACAAATCCTTGAAAATCCCAAATATATCTATTGAAGCTTTCCAGTTAAATTCATTTTATTTTTATATCACCAATGAGTAAATGTCATCTCAAGGCACTTTCCAGAAAATAAAAAATATCCAACTTATATGCAAAAATCTATTATCAATTCCATCCAATCCTGCAGACTATATGGAATATTTTTATGCTATTGAACCTTTAAGCAAGAAGGGTCCTGGGTTCGATTCCCAGCCCAAGGTCTTTCTGCACGGAGTTTGCATGTTCTCCCTGTGCATGCGTGGGTTCTCTCCGGGTACTGCTTCCTCCCAGACCAAAAACATGACTGTCAGGTTAATTGGCCTCTCCAAATTGTCCCTAGGTGTGAGTGTGTGTGTCCATGGTTGTTTGTCCTGTTTGTCTCTGTGTTGCCCTGCGACAGACCAGTGACCCGCCTCTCACCCGGAACTGGAGATAGGCACCAGCAACCCTCCCGGCCCCACTAAGGGACAAGGGTGTAAGGAAAGGAAGGAAACCTTTAAGTCCATCAGCAGGTATATCAATTCAAACAAAGGTCTGCTCTCCTATAAAGGACAAAAGGTTAATATTGGTATTCATTTTAAATTCTTTTTAGCCATACTTAGACTGAAGGAAGTATAGTAACTCCCATTTCACTTTCCCTTTATGGTGTGTTGTATGAGCACTAATTCCTTTAATGCAATAAACATTTATTTCCTAGCTGTCATGAGGTCAATCCTCCCCAGAGACCACCGAGTACTTTAAAAAGGAAGTTACACAATTCTCCCACCTACATCCCTTAACTCATTCGTTGCTTTTCTGTTCTGCTATCAGAAAAATCTGCCAGTGCAAAGAAACACTTTTGCAAAAACAGTTTGCAGTCAGATTCAGTTTTTACTTTGAGGAAAGTCAAAATACTCTGCTGTTCGATGCAATATGAATAGTGCACTGAACTGTGAGAGGCACTTCTAAAACCTTTGCTGCAGTATTGACCCCTTTCCAGTGGGGGGCAGTCCGTATCTTCTCACCCAGGTCACAGAGCCAGCCAGTGTCACAGTGGGAGGGGAGCAGGAAGGTGGACTATTCAACCTACCACCAACTTGCTTCCTGTCGGCCTGTTTGACATTGGCTTCCTATCACACAGAAGCTTTATTAAATATTCCTTCGCAGAAACGAGCTTTTAATATTACTGACACCACAAATGTATTAAGAAATATGGAAAAATTAGATCTGGCAGTGTGCTATGAGAAGAGGCTTCACTCTAAATATGCCCCAAATGGCTTCCATTTATCATTTTTAATACCAAAAATGCAATTTAGCAACACTGTGTATTTTCATTATGCATTATACATTACACTTTAAGAGCTACCCTCTGACAGTGTCAACCTAATGCTGTCAATTAGGTGTTTTATTCCAGGGATTATGAGAAGGAATAAGACGGCGGTTTCATGTGTTGTTCTCGCCGTTCCCCAGCGCCTGCTGTACAGCTAATCTAATACATAACCCCCTGATTTGTTTAATGGATGAGACTTTGCTGCTGCAAGAAGCACGCCAATAAAAGCCAGGCCCTCCAGAGGCTATTGTGCCTCATAATGATGCCAGACACATAATATGAGCGTTATGAAGCAATTTTTTATCATGCGGCACATTGTTTTGCTCTGGTGGAGCCGTGCAAGTAAAGGCAATCTCTCCCTGCAGCATAACGCGCCTCCCGCACACTTAGATAAACCTTCAGTGTGATAAACTGTCCAGCTACATGTGGTAGAGAAAAAAAGAAGTTTGGGATAGAATTGCCATGATGATGCCAGTCAGATGTGGGCTTTTTATTAGCTTATGTTTTCTTTCTCACTCAGTTATCACTTCTTTTTGTTTTTTTCTTTTTGTAGGAAGGGGTAATTACAAAAAGGAAATAGTATTTTCAATTTATGGAATTTTAAACCCTCCATAAGACCAAAAAGAAAATATTTTTTAACACATAAATGTTGGGCTACAAGCATACACTGCACATGCAATCAGCACTAGTTAGGAATCTTTTGTATGAATTACTGCATTAATGCAGCATGGTATGGAGGTGATGAAGGACGCTGAAGTTGCTTTAATAACCAACTTTGTCTGCATTTTTGAGCTTGGGGTCTTTCATTCCCCTCTTGATTAAATTTAAAAATGTTTGGGGTCCAGATTTGACAAGTTTGCTTGCCAATTAGAGGCACCATGGCAATTAAAGAAGAAATTTGAACTTTTAGCAGTGTGAGCTAGTGCTGCTGGAAAATGGAATGGGCATCTTGATAAAACTGGTCAGTAGAAGGAAGCAAAAGATCTCTTGTAACACAGCTGTGCAGACTTAAAACTATTGGAAACAAAGTTGACCAACAATCAGCAGATGGCAAGACTCCCATATAATCACTGACTGTGGAAATGTCAAACTGAACCTTAAGCAACTTTAATTCATTCCTTGACCTTCATTTCCAAATGAATTACAAAATATATAGTTCAAAAGAGGACTTTGGACCAAGTTTGAGCAACAGTCCAGTACTTTTTTTTCCTCGGCCCAGGTCAAACATTTTTAACATTGTTTGAGGTACATTGTTTGTACCACAAACAACGTAAACTAGTATTCCTTTTTAAACACAAGTAATAGTAGATTTTTAATTCATATTCTGGATACACTTTTTTGTGAAGGCTCTTGAGACACTGATTCCAGGTGCAGTCTATATCTTGGAAAGCTGGGTTATAGTTCATAATCTTCTCAAAGACACAATTATCTACATTGCTTGTGCAACTATTTCTACCATACTTCTTTAATTAATTTTAGAATTGTATTGGTTGTATATTGTAATTAAAGATACCAAAATAAGGACCTGAAATACTTCAGTATATTTTTTATAGTTATCGCTTTCTGGATTAAGTTTCTAAATAGCTAAGCATTATTGTGGTATTTTGGTCTATTGAAATGTCAGTACAGTTATCACCCCAGAAATAATAAGAAACACCAAGTTAAATCAGTCATTGGACTCCGGAACATAAAAAGAATGTTCAAAGCAAGAATTATGGGAGCAAATCCCCCAAACTCAATTACATTTAAAAAAAATGGCAGGTGTTTCACAAATCTATACAAAAGTCTGTATGGCAGGTGTTACAGGACAGTAGGGCCTCCTTGCATGTCTTTTGTCTACCTTACTGCAATAATAGAGGCAAAAAGGAGGACAGTTTTTCTTTTTTCTTGGAAAAATAATATAAAAGAGAAAGAAATTTAGAAGCAACTTCTGGTTCTGGGATGCCTTTGGTGAAAAATGAAAGGCATTTTGTTGTCCAAAAAAGAAAAAAAAAATTGTTGAATAGGTAGCACTAAAGTTATCTGTTGAATAAAATAGCTAGAAGACAACATCTCAGAAGGTTTAAGACATTTCTCTACTCTATTGGAATGTTAATGCAGCTGCAGGGAGGCTATTTCCAATAATCAGTTCAAACACAGCTCAATACAGCCATCACATCCCAACTCAGTTTTTTTTTTTCTCATTTTAGTTCATTTGCAATACATATGCTTCACTTCTTGGTGTATGTACCTGAAGAATTGATAATCACACTGGATCAGAAGTGGGTATGGGACCGACTGTCATTTTTATAAACAGAAGGATAAGCAGAAATAATGAGAATTTCTCAAGCATAGATTGCCATTGATTATGCCAGTTGACATTTCACGCTGTAGGCTGTTGTCAAGTCTCACAAGATAAACAGCAGTGATGCATCATTTGACATGTTGACTGATAAAAATTCAATCAGCAGCCACCTCCACCATCGTGCTGCTCTTTATGATTACTCATTGTTAATGGTCACGTTTAGTTTTTTTTTCCTTTTTGTTCAAATACAAGAGATGAACTCTGAACAACTGTGCTTTGCAAATATGAGATACAAAATTTTTTTAAAAGTTTGAGCAATTAATTTGAACATGTTCTGATAAATTGTAAATCTTTTGTAGGCAGAAATCGATCCCAATGCTTCATATAAAAATAGAATTAAAAATGCATTGCGCCAGTCTCACCAAAATTGTGAAAGGCTGCATGTAAAGTGTTTCATATTAATTTAACTGTGTATTTTTTGTCCAATCTGTGTGGTTTAACTCATCCACAAAACAGAACAGGGCCAGAACGCAACAGAAAATTGGGTCTTCAGAGAGAACCATCAGGATAACTTTCCCTCCGTCAAGGGTTTGTACATGTCCAGAGTTAGTCTAATGTGGAGTCTGCTAATGTCTCTGCAGACTCCACACAAGCTGTTTAAACTTTTACCTTCATAGCTACAGACCTCTAGTGGAAGACCTCAAACATCCAAGTCAACTTGAGTTAATGTTCTGTTATAAAATCAATTGATGACAGAATGATATGCAGACAGACACTACTTTGGTCAGATAAACAAAAATACTATTCCTGAAGTGCCCTAGGTTTACTGAGGGTTGGCCTAATATTGCAATACATTTTACAGACCATAATAGTAAAAAGGGACATATCACTTCTTTATGTTTTTAGGGAGCTTTTATTTTATATTTTCATGTCAACGCCCTGAGGCATGAGTGACTCCATGACAGTTTGAGTGTTACTCATGTAGATTTGATTTAGAACTGAGTTTGTTCTTCTGTTCCTTGTAATTTGTGTACAGTAAAACTATTAGTCTACTGGATTTATATAAAATATCACCCATGTTTCTTTCTTATTTGTATGACACTAAAAGGAGTACCAGGACTTATTATTACTGATCTGAACTCAAATTTTATTCAAGTAAATCCAAGTTTCAAGAATACTAAACTCACCCTTACCATCTCTGTGTGATCACAACACAAAACCTAAAAGTAAAATTAAAGTAGCGGCATGGTATACAAATTCTGAGATATTTATATAAGTAATCCAAACAGACATAAATCCTAAAAATTGCCTTTCCTTTCTAAACTTGCCTGCTGTCACGCTCCTGAAAAAGAGCTTGCATAGGAGATTATTTTTTCTTTATGGGGGACTTATGTGCAGCCATTTAAATGAAAAAGAAAGAAGTTAACATGAATGATACTGCTCTGATTATGCGTGTTTTATCCTCAAAGCCCCTACACTCCACATATTTTCTGTCACCAGACTCGTATAGTGGCTAAAGAGGCAACTGAAGCTCCGACTAGGCCCACATGAGCTTGACTCAGTGAGCAATCAGCAGCGTTAGCGCATTACACACACATGATTACGTGGCCATTTCCTCCATGAATGAGTCTCATCAGAAGTCACTGAAGAATCCACTGAGTGTGTAATTGTTTCCCATTAGGGGAAATGTTGACTGCCATTGAGTCGCATCTCACTGCAGAGTTTGCTGACGAATGCACTCTGTCCACTGAGTGAAGCGGGCTAATTCGGCTCTGAGTGGTGATGGAATTACTCAAAATCCCCAAACCACCAGAACAGTGAGGGTGGTGCAGAATATTTCCTCTTTCACATTTCTTATACTGCACTGCAGGGGCAAAAGCTCAGATGTTTCTTTGTTCACTGAAGTGACTTCAGTCGCAGAGAGTAAACACCTGTAATGCAGCGGGCTCCCTTGATGCAGCTGTTCAGTTCTTTTCCCTGAATCCATGTATGTTCTTGAGTTCTTATCAAAACAGACTGTTAACTATATACAATACCACTATTACTATTGAACATACTCTTCTAAGGTGAATAATTGTCAGTATGCACCCTTTTGAAGTTGTAAATTTGATCACTCTTTGCAGATAATAGGTGGTCAAAAGTTCAACTGAGGCCAGCTTTGTCAAGTTAAATCTAAAGGTGAAGTGGAGAGAGAACTTTTTCCTGATATATGAGTGCTACGGTAAACTGAGGCTTCTGCAGCAACAGCAGTTTTCAGGTTTTCTTTACAATGCTGCCATCTACAGGGCGATTCTTAAAATTGCTTCATTGAGCATAGTTTTGCTGAAACTTTTCAGCAACACGAATCTTGCCTGTCAACTCTTTTGTGATGCCTGAAAAGCATCTAAATTGAGATATTTAAATTAAACGGGTTTTCATCTAAAACATAAAATTTATGTTTTGTCTGTGACCTGTACAGTAGTTAAGACAACATAAAGTGCTTTTTTTTTTTTTTTTACATGCGTCTAATTAAGATCTTTTAGGATAGAATATCATTCTGGGAATTTTGTTTTTTTAAAGGGAAAGCAATTTTTTACAACATGCTTCTTTCTTTTCTTGTGCCGGAAATTGTTAAAATTCTGAACCGATTTAAAAATTATGCACTATTAGACAAATTTCTTTTTTTAAGAAGCCATACAGACATATAATAAAAAAAATTTTCAAAATGAATTAATGCATTCAGTTGAATTGAATATTCCATATTAAAAAAAGAAAAGTAAACCACAAAGTCTGTTACATCAAAAACCTTTGATTGAGGAGACTAAGATCTAGCCTTATAACAGGAAAGCCACTAAAACTTTGCTGTTTTTTCATTTTATATCATTTTTTTATCAAAATGAGAAGGGCCCAGATCCCTTACCTACCAGAATGAACAAGACCATTTTATTTTTTGTCCTGCTTTTAATATATAAAAATGTTAAATCATAAAAAAAAAAAAAACATAGCTCGTAGCTTAACACTTGTCTCATGAATTTCAGGAAATTAAGCATTTCAATGTTTGCTATAAATAGAAATGTTAGACAGATACGGCTTGAATTAAACAAGCAAAACAAATCAGTTCCAACAATTTTCTCAGCAAAATTACTCGTATGTCCTTTTAAGCAATATTCAGATAAAAAAAAACTGTATGTTTGGTAATATAATCTATCAGGACAACATTTGCATCTATTAACCATTTAAAATAATAATATGTATTTTACCAGTGCTGTTTTCCAGATACCAGTGAGCTTCACTGTGTTTGTGTGTGTGTGAGAGGCTGAAGCTGACTCAGGTGTTTCTGGTCAAATTAAAAGTTCACTTCCCGTCTCCTCCACGTAGAGCCTCATCTTCACAAGTCCTCTGAGAATGTTCTTCTTCTTGTGTTGTAATGGCGGTTAGCAAGCAATGTTTTGGTGCATTACCACCACCAACTGGTAGGGAGTGGGGTTTGGGATACTAAGTTCTTACAGAAAAAAACAATCTAAAACTAAAATAAAATTATATTATTATATAACGAGAAAAATATAACAATAACTATTTTCATTCTAAGAAATTAATATTGTCAAGGTACCTCAGTAAAAAGAATCAGTCCAGTCACAATTTGTTGTTCTGTAAATCTCAGACCAGTTCTTGTCTGTCAACAGAAATGGTGGAATACAATAAAACATGCTCCTCTAGTTCTTCTTGAAAACAAAAGTTATCTTTCCCAAAGCTATAGCATAACATTTAAAACTCAACATTCATCAATTATTTTAAGAGCACAAGCAATGTTATTTTCAGGTAAGTGTTTCATCCAACAATTTACACAAAAACTTAAGTTGTTTTATTTATTCCATGTCGTGACTATAACTTGCATCTAAGAATTTAGGCAAAAGCAATTAAATTATTTATATTCCTCATCTGTCTGTTGGAAATATGAATATGCCGATTTTTCTAGTCGTTGGTTTTTGTTATTATGATTATTGTTTCTGTTAAATTATTTACATAATAATTTTATTTCTATTTTATTTCATTCTCGCTTTTTTCAGGTTGAGTTGTTTGTTTCTCACAACTTTTGTTGTGAAAAACAAAGTTGTTACCCCTATATAAAGGTACCATTAACTTCTTGCAATGCATAATTCCAATTAATGTGCTATATAGTTGCTCAGTGAAAGCTTCTTAAAAAAAATGTAGATTGCACTTGGGAAAAAAAAAACATAAGCATAAAAGACATATATCCATAAGTCGCCACTAGATGGCAGGAGGAGAAAACATCTTAGTCTTGAAAACAAAGGAGCAAGTATTTGATAATAGCACAAAACATAAAGATATCCTTATTCGTGTGTTTTTATGTGAATATCGGTTGTTTTCTACCAAAGGAAGAAAGAATTAGCATAACAATAGTCTGGCAAAGGACCATAGAAAGCGACTTTCATAAATCTTAAAGTGTAATTAGTCTGAGAGAAAAGCGAGCCTTTAATTTGAAATTCTTTAGTGTTAGTTTTGCACATTTTGAATGGTACAGTCCTTTCATTTTGTTTCATTTCATTTTTTTTCTCATTTAACATGCTTAAGCACTGCTTCAGAGCGTGTCAATTTTTCCGTTTCCCTCACTCTCCTCTTGACCTAAGAGTCTGCAACCGCAACAAAAGCGCTGACATTTAAAAAAGAAAAAGAAAAAACAAACCTAAAGGTAAGAAGCATGCCAGAAGTACTTACAGTAACAGTTTCTTTCTGGATTTAATTTTTGCCATTTTCCTGAGCTGCTAAAAAGTCCTTCAAGTAAGTAAAAAACAAATCAGCAGAAAGTAAGCAAAATGTCCCCATTGAATAACTATAAATTACATTGAAGCAGTAACTGCTAATTTAATTTAAATATTTTAAAGAGTTTTTGTTTTTATAAACATCTGAAAACATTGATCTGTCACTTGCTATATCTACAGATCTTCCTGTTTATTACATGTTATGTAATAAAGTCCTTCATAATTATGAAACAAGATATTGGTACATAATTTTGTTGAAGATATGATAATTTAAACAGTAAGATGTGTGTATTCTTTCAGCCTAATTAAGTCAGTTGAAGTTTTTTTCACCATATTTTGCCGTTACTACAGCTGCATCAGTCCACCTCTACAAGCTTTTCACTGAAGTTTTTAGCTCATTCTGTTTTGACTGGACCATTCTGCCTGGTCAGTCAGCAGTGCATTTCCTAGAGATATGCTTTGATCTAGACCATTTTATGTTGCTCTAGCTGTATGGTTTATGAGTTTAGTTAGCGTTCTGGAATGCAAACCTTTGCTCCAGCCTCTGACAGGTTTTCTTTTAGGATTTCCTATATTACTTTTCATTCATATTTTTTGTTAACTCTGACTAACTTGCATGTCTGGTCAGGAAATCTATCCCCACGACACAAGGCTGACCTCAATTATACTTTATGAAATAGTGTGCTGATGGCAAAGTTTAATTTTCCAGCACATATTGCCTTCTTAGAATGTATCAACTTCTTTGACCTGTGTCCTCTGTCCTTAGCAAGACTTAAGACAAACTCTCAATCAAACGTCTGATGGATTTCTTTCAGCAGTGGCTTCTCTGATTACAATTCTCCTTAAGATATTGTTTTAAAACCTGTTTTTTTCCACAGTTTAATTCTCCACTTGTTTGATGTGGCCCTTAGACCCCATTTTTTTTAAGGCACTTAATGTCCTCTGACAACCCTGCCTCTCGTCCAGTGACTGCAGGAGATGTGCCCTCCCACACCCCAAACCCTCAACCTTGCAAGGATAATGACTGATTTGGATGGATGTTCTCTAACACAAATCTGATGCTGCCATGAAAGAACTGCGTTTAAACAAAGATTAAATTACACACAGATTGTCTCCGTTTAGCACTTAGGTGACTTTTAAAGACATAATATTGGACTACATTTTACTTAGGTTTATCAGAGTAATTAGAGATAAACACTCTTGTAGGCTACAGTTTTTAATGCTTTTAATTGTAAAAAAAAAAAAAATGCTGAAAATACTGTATAATTTTCCTCACATTTCACAGTTATGATTGAAGCCTAGGCTCAAATTCAAACTGGAAGACTCTCGCCCCACCTGCCTCGTTAATCAGCGCTTCCCTCTCGTCTCCCTGGACCTATCAGCGCTGGACCAAGCCTCGTCATGGCCAATCATCGACTGAGCTCCAGTTGATAAGGACCTTCATCGATGGTCTCCTCCGCTTACCAGCCGTGATCAACCCACCTCGGCCCCATCTCCCCCTTCCACTCCCGGCTCTTCAGTATCCCATCCTTCTTCGACCTCCGCCACCAGTACAGGCCCTGGGGGAACTACATTCCTATGCAGCATCAGGAATGTTTATCGAGCTTATCGCAGTTCCAGTTCGACGTCCTCGGCCGGGGCCAGAACGCCAAAGAACTTTAACGTTTACTTGTCAATAAACTTTTTAATCACTTTCTTTCTCTGTCTGAGTCTCTCCAGATTGAAATACTTTGTGTTGGCATATCACATAGGATCCCAGTAAAAAATATAAAAGTCTGTGGTTGCAACATAAAACATTTTTAAAAGGTTTAAGAGGTCTGAAAACCTTTTCAGTGTACTGTGTTTAAATGTAAAGAACATTGCATAAGTTTTTGTAACCTACATGTTGTAATAGGAAGATAAAAAGTGTCAAATGACAATATTTCAGTCTGAGTAACCAGCCTTGTCACTATTCTGTTCTGAGAAGAACAAAGGAGCCAAACATCTCCAGTTTTCTGGCAGCTTCTGGCAATTCCTCAGTATCATGTCAACACACACAACCCTGTGTGTGATCCTCTGTGTTGATACCTTACAAGTTAGGTACAAAGTAGAACAAGAAAGTGCCTATTATTCAAAACCAGATTTCATTTTGAGTGTTACCACTCAGTCGAAAACATGCTAGTAGAAAAGTTACTCACTCCTGGGACTCAGTTCAATTTAGTCAGTGCATGTACCTGATTGATAACAATGAGAGTGTAACACGATGTCTCCCAAGCCACGTCAAATGGAGCAACCTCAAAACTGACATTTCTTTGCTTTTGCACTTAATGGTTTACTGTATGTGAAGGTACCCTTTAAATTTCTTGTAATTTCTTGATAATTTTGAACCTGACTCTTTCTGCTGACCCCTTTTAGGTCCCACCCCCAGCAAACTGCTTCTTCACTGTGTAGTGGAAAAGCAGCTTCATCACAGTCAAATTGAAAGTGGTTAAAAAAAAAAAACTGTCCAGGCTTATTTATTCTTGGACATCTCAGTGGTTACATGTGCTTCTCTGTCTGTTGTCTGACATTCAGATTAGACTGGATTTAGCCCTGAACTGATGAAACTTCCTTCTCTTTTATTCTTGTGTGAAAATATACAAGTTTTGCCTTCACATTTATTTCCTGTTTTCAGTTCAGCTCTTAGCAGCTGTGTATCCATTTATGTCAAACCACCAAGTGTTTGTAATCCTCACATCCCAGTCTCCTGCAGTGAACCTGTGGCTGCCTACTGCATGACAGCCCTCATACCCTATCTTCTATCCCAATGTGTGTTTTCTTTCTGTTCGGGCTGATCCGCAGGTGTGCGCTGCTACATAAACCCCAGCTTTCTCTTTTTCTGTCACATTTTCTATCTTCCTGTGTCAGATGCAGATTCATCCCTCTTTGTCTCAGTTTCTCTGTTGTTGTTTCTCACTATGTCTTTCCCACTCTCTCAGTCTGACTTCCCAAGAAGCAAACAGTGCAAGCTCTGCAATGTTTTCTGTGCTAACTTTGCAAACTCTTCCTTCCTGCCTGTGCTCCTTCTTTTTACCCATTATGCTTTTTGTCTGCCTCTCACACAGTAAAGAATACCTGCAAAATTTTTACTTTTTACTTTATTTAGTTGTCTAAAAAGCCTCTTTCAAGTAGTCAATTTTTTTTGCACCTCACAACCCTCGTCACCAGACTTGACTGCACAAAGCGGGTAAAAAAAGTGGAAGTTCCCTTCCTCCCCACATAACATATAGACCTCGGTCTTTGACCACAAACCAGCCCACCATTACCCATAAACCTTTGCACCAAGACACCAAGTCTCAGTAATGTGCTGCCTGCAGAAGGTGTAAAAATGTTGGCCTCAGAAATTCAAACTTGGGCGCTTGATTTTTACTCTTCTGCAAGAGCATATTTATTTAGAATTATGTTATTTTCATTCTGCTAATTTGCATGAGAAAATAATCACAAAAATTACACATAAGTAAGCACAATGCATCTCCTCTAACTATTGTCTTACCTCTTGGGGTTGCGGCACATATCTTAGAGCAATCATCATGCATGTTTTCCCATTTACTCACATTACAACCAATGCAATAAGCTACAGCACAAGATATCATTTTCTACCATGCTCAAACTAGCTTTGTTAACTTCTTAAAATATGGGTGTGTAACAGAAACTAACTAGGATCGTGGGCTGTTATTTTGTGTGTGTGCATTTCCGTACATGTCTTCACTGGTGTGACTGCAGGTTTAAGGCCTGCCCAAACATCCACCTGGCAGGAAAAACAGGAATGGGACTCATCAGGCAGTTGTGCAACCCTGCAGAGGATTCACACCGCGCAATGAAAAAGAGAGAGAGAGAGAAAAAAAAAGAATTCAGAGCTGCTTTGTTACCTTAAAATCCTGAGTAAAGGTTGTGCTGCTTAAGGACGAAACCCATCTCTTTATACAGTCTTTTTCAATGTATTTAAATGTCACTACAATAGCTTTGACTTATGTCTACATTTTTTACGCTCCTAGAATGTTGGTCACTCAAGAGGTGTGAGTTTGAAACTAATCTAAGTGTCTAGGCGTGGATGTCGGTAGTTTCCAGTGGCGTTTGCTGCCTCCATGGCTTTTGTTGTCTAAGAGGAGCTGTAAAAAGAAATAGCATGACCAGTGGAAGCCAAGGGAGGAAGTCTTGTCTAACCACCAATCTGCTGCTGCTGTTTGCACTGCTGTTTTCTAAGACTGCCTTATGAGTTCCCATCACCATCATGTATTTATTTATCTCTAATAATGTTCCCAATTATATGTTCCTGGTGATTTTTTAAATTGTTTGGGCAGAACGTCAATATCTAAAATGTTTAATGTTTTGCAGCATATTTCAGTAGGATGAAATGGTTGACTTGTTTCTGTGTTTCTAATATATTTTTTAATATTTATTGAGATATGCTAATTTATTATTATTTTATTGTTATTTGACTTGCCTTGAGAGTTGCTATTTTATAAATTTTGTCATATTTTCTTTCATGCACAGTGACAATAAAATAAATTCTGATTCTGATTCTTTATGATGTAGTTTGGGTTCCTATTTTTGTATTTTTCATTGATGTACAGGAAACATCAAAAATGAAAACCAAAAGACAGTGTCAAAGTATTTTATTTAATATGTATTGCTTTGCAAAAGTATTGAAGTCCTCTCGAGCAAAGTTTGAAGTTTTTTTTAATAACTGTTTTTATTCACCAATGTTATAATCATTTTTGATTCCTCCACAAACAAAATGTTGTTTGAAAATTATTTGCACAGGCAGGTGCATCACTCCCGTTCTGAAAGTGTGACTCAAACAGAGATAAGAACGAGATGGGAGCAAACAATCAACTGACAGGCAGGTAAATAGTGGAATCTAAAGATAAAACGATACAGTTTGGGGTCTGCTTAGGCTTTTACACCTCTCGGTTTTGCTACCGCCTTCAGGCAGCTTTGATTTTGTGTGTTTCTTGCTTGGTGAATATGTGCAGGGGTGTGCATGTGTGTGTGTGCACCACATAGATTAAAGAAGCAAGGGGGTGAAGGAGACAGCTCTGACATTTAGAAACATCAGCAGGCTCTGGCGCCCACCTGTTCATAGACAAAGACTGAGGAGGAACAAACACCAGTCATTACATTGTAAACTGAGGCAATCCTCCGATGCTGCACCGTACAGGGGGTGACAGACTCGCTGGACTTTGGGAAGTTATTTTTTTAATAAAAGACTGGAGACCTTAAAAACTTTAACAGTCACGCAGCTACAAAACCATTTATTGTGGTTTTTGTTTTTATGTCAAAATGTTCTTAACAGATTTGTATGTCTTTGAACAATAACTTAGCTGCTTGTCAGTAATAAATATATTAAACTGAATTGAGGCAATTGATCCAATGGTCATTTATGGATTGTATGGAAACATTTGCAACTACTTTAACATCTGATTTCCTCTATTAGGTCACTTTCAGATTGTCACTGTAGAATTCATATATTTATGTTTTGTTTTTTTGTTTTTTTGTCTTCTGTCAGACCCCAGGGCAGCTATGGCCACAATGTAGCTTCCTACAATTAGTGTGTGAATAAGTGAATGACTGAGTATAGCATGAAGCACTTTGACCTCCTCTGGACAGGCCATTTGCCTCCATTTCTCTTGTTTCTGGGCAATCAGCACAACATGTTTTAAATTTCTATTTATCAGTATTGATATGACAAATTATGTCTATTAGATACACATCACAAGCAAATTGCTTTCTACTAAAATAAGCTTAACTTTGAAGGGCAATGACTGGTTCATAAAAATATTAGAAATGTTTTTATGGGTTGGCCTGGCATGATTTAAACAACTCACCCATTTCAGTACTATAGCTTGAGTCTCCTTTTTTATTGCCAACTATGAGCCAGGTTAGTAACAGGATAAATGTATCTAGTGTTTAATGACATGAATCCACCAGAATAGAAATGTCTTAAGATTAGAACAAGCCCAAGACATAGCAGAAATAGACAAAAACGTAAGCCCCTCAAACTCAGAGAAAGCCCCCCAAGAACACAAAACTTGTTACTTAAGTAACATTTATAAATGCACAGATATTTCTTGTATACATATGACTATCAATATACGATATATTGATAGTCACAACTTATAACAGTACATTGACCACAGATTTTATAAATTAGTCTTGTATGTTATTTAAGCATTTTGACAAATGTTGCAGCCATTTTCCTCCTTCTGTATGGGTCTGTGGTTTGTAGGGGTGCGTGTGCATGTACACACTCAACAGACGTCAACTGAGTTTGGATCTAATCAGCGGCTGACTCTGTCTATTCTACTGTTTCAAAATAAACATGGCAAATAAGCTGACTGGTTTACCATGAAATGAGCTACAAAGTTCTCACAGGTTATGGTGATCTAAACTTTGGGTGTACTTCTATGTAGATGGCTATAAGCATGCGGTTTATATGCATGGATTCATTGGGAAAACCAAAAAACAAGCAACATGCATAATGATCATTTGACAAGATGACACTCAGATGTTACAGATGAGCCAGACAAAACAATTGGTAACCAACTGTAATTTTTTCAAAGTGCTTACTGGACTCTGTTGCTGAACATCACTGCCAGGTTTTCTCATAAATAATCTTTATGAAAAACCTTGGCTCCTGTGTGTCAATTTGAAAACGTTGTGCACCTGAAGATATCTATGTTTCAGGTTGTTTTTATTAAATTTAATTCTCCAAGCAATGCAAATATCTAAATGAATCAGAATTAATCTCTATAAACTCATAAAGAGCATATGCAGTTAATACATTCAAGCAATTAGTAAGTTACAGACTTATGCGCAACTACATAGGTAGGGAAAATTATATATTCTTTTTGCTTTATGGACGTATTAATAACTGAATCAAAGCCTATTTGCATTTATTTATTTTTCAGTCACAGCATGTTTTACTCAGGTTATATAAGAATACATAAGGAATCAATGCTTATGTTTGTGGAGGCAATTATACATATATTATTGTATTTTTTATTAAAGTGCAAACTGTTGTATGCATATTACTTATGGAATGAATCAATAAATAAATAAGGTTATTGAAAATGGGTTCATTTTCTGGAAGAAAATGTGTATAGAGACTAAGGTGCATTCTCTGAAATAATTTACATCCTCTCCTCAATCGATGCAAATTTTGAGCTCTAGACATCAAACAGAATTCTACTGAAGTATCCAAAATACAGGAAATACTCTACCATTTGCGAAGTATAATGACTTCATGTTGGATGTGCATTGCAAAAACCAGTGGATGATATGAAATGGATATAAAATGAGCTTATAATCAGTCCCTGTTTGGACCTTGGAATTCACAATCACAAAAAATTGACATTCAGAAAAATCAACAGAAATTATGGAGATACACATTTCCCAAAATGCTGTTTTTTGTTTTTTTTTTCAAAGCAAAAAATGTAGCTTAACTTTTGAAGTTAAAATTTCCTCTTTTAAATTCAAAAGAGGAAATTTTAAGAACTGTAGAACGGAACAACAAGACAATGTAATCTTTTTCAAAATTCACAACACAAGTGAAGCAGTAAAACCATTTCTTTAATTAAGGGAAATCATGCCTGAAAATGTACACTGCAATGTTCACAGCTGTGTGTCTTCATATAGTCAATGGTGTAAAGTAAAAATAAAGACAATGAGAATAAAAAGGAGCACAGAAAGAAAATACAGGGCTGAACAACTTCCTTCACCACTTTGAGTGTTAAGAGGCATCAGAGAAACTGAAATCTCTGTGCATCTTTCTCGATAAATAAACTACATAAAAAATACAAGGCCTATTCAAATTCCTGAGAGCCCTTACATTAGAAAGTCTGTCAATATGAAAACTCATCAGTCGGCACACGTTCCTGAATAATTTCAATATTCGGTGCCAATATCATTACTATGCACCCAGAACCACTCCTTGTACAATCTTGTAAACATTTGTTAAACTTCAAAACCATACAAAGCTCACAAAACTATTTGTATTAACATTTCAGCAGAAAAATAGACATTTACTAGGCTCGTCATCAAAACGTACAAAAAACACAACATGTAGCATTAGCAATGATTAGAATTTTCAAGTAAAGTCCTCAGTTACACAGAGGGTGAAAGAAGACTTTTATGTTTGTTTATATGGCTGTTTGGATAAGACAGACAGGTAGAGTTGTATTATACCTACAAATTGACCTTAAAAACATAAAGAAAATGCAATTAGCAATACATTAATAGCTTGATTTTTCCATACTAACCCCTCTCTAAAACAAAAACATTTGCAGAAACTAAATATATACAGTGGTGAATAGACAAAATAATGAAAAGATTTAATATAAAAGCTGCAAGATGTAAACAATTTCCAATACCAAAACCTTACCATGAGTTCTTATGCTAAGAGGCAACATGTAAACAAGAAAAAAGCTGCCTTTTGATGTTATGAATACAGGAAACCTACAGGATTGTTTTAAAAGACAAAAAAATAAAGTTGTGTGAAACAAATAATGCTTATATCTTGCAGAACTTCTTAAATAAAAAAAACAAGCATATTCATAAGATTTCAGAAAAAAACACAAAGTTTTACCTTTTTTATGCTGCTCCATGATTGTTCTAAGAATAAACTGCCTTGTTTTCTGTTATGCCTGCATTAAAAAAGCATTGATACCTAAAGTGCATGACCATGATCTACTGTACTGAGCACAGTACAGTAGATCATGCATGTAATAAACTGTAATGTGCTTATTAGGAAGCCATGTTACATCTATATATTTAAAGTATTTGATATTAAGTTT